>JANHFN010005308.1:76765-87556 GCA_032468175.1 Toxicocalamus goodenoughensis
CAGTAAAGCCATGAGAAATGGGGTGGGGAGGGCGGATCGGGCCCAGGAACTCTCCATTTCGGCCTGTAAGAGGCCGGAGGAGCCCTGGGAAGCCCGAAGGGGGCCTGGGATGGCTGGAGTGGGTCCAGGAGCATCTATTTTGGCCTGTAAGAAGCCAGAGGAGCCCAGAGAAGACCCGAAGGGGGTCTGGGACACCTGGATCATGCCCAGGAAGCATCTATTTTGGCCTTTAACAGGCCAGGGGAGCCTTAGGAAAGCCCTATAAGAGGTGAAGGCTCACCAGACAGGCAGATAGCTGGACTGCATTGGAGGCAGCGGAGAATGGCAAAGGAAGGTTCGGCAGGGATCTGGACCGCGTGGGAGGCCGGGGCGAAGACAGGCAAGCTGACTAGCCCACGATGACTGTGTGGTCAAGACATGCGAGGGAGCCAGACAGAAAGCAGCAGCAACTATGTCGGGTGAGCGGGCAAGATTAAGAGTGACTGGGTGGGGCGGGGCCAGTCAGAATTTTTATCACTGGTTCGCCTGAACCGGCACGTATCAGCTGAATCCCATCACTGGCCTAAGCAGTCTTGTTCAAAATTTCACAGAAAGCAAGTTTCATTCTACATTTCACACTAAACTATGAAATATTTTCTTTTATTTTGGCTTAGTATAATGAAAGTTATTTGGCTAAATCATTTTAACTCAGCCACTATGGATTATTCAAACAAATCACTTAGCTTTGCATAAGTGCCTAGCAATAAATATTTATAGCTCTTATAAAGTGATTATTTAAGATATCCATCAAAATTATGAAAGACAAATTTAATTTGAATTTCTATTCCCCTTAATAAAAATGCAAAAACACTGTGCACTATTTGTCAATACATTTCATTAGTGTGATGACTACTATATTGATAAAAAAACATTACACTAATATTATTAGTATATTACAACATTTCATCTATAGTGAAATAGTATTTCAAGAATATTACATTTCATCTATGAACAAATACTATTAATAGTGAAAGTTATATGTGAATACTACATAACAATTTATATATTTAGTATGTTATTGTTAAGATTAGCTAGTATGACAAAATGTTTTATAGCAGAGTAACAGTAAATAATAAATCCCACAATTTATCTTCCTCTTCCAAACTATTCTTCAGCTATCTTATTTTTCAATGTTTTTTTATTTATATTTTTTCATATTTCTTAACTACCCATCTCCCTCAAAGGACTCTGTTGTTGAGCTGTGTTAGATAAGTATTACTCTAAAATTCTGCCTGAGATAAAGACACCTAAAAAGAATTTTTGGCATTTTTAAAGGAAAATACATTATCCAGAAAAAACGGTAAATGCCTGTGTATTTATAGTTCCAGGTCAATAGAGAGATGCTTATTTGTTGTGCAAAATATTATCCCACATGGGGTACTGCACTGAATAGAGAGCTTTTGCTTAAAAGTTATATTGTAATATTGTTAAGCATAAATGTTTAAAAAATGGCTGGTACTGAGAATTAATCCTGAGTAAATATAATAAAAGAATATTTTTACACTGAATATAAACTCCTTTTACAAGCATTAATATATTAAAGTTTCCAAACCAAGCCAAAGTAAAATTAAGAGAATAAAGGCCAAATAGAAAGATAGGAAGATAATTTGCATAAATGTTATTCTCATGCTTTTATAAGGAAAATAGCAATCCAGAAGAGGGGTACCAACAGCTCTGGAATTAGGCCTTTGGGGCCAGTCCATACTACTTATAAGACAGAGGGAAAATATTCTTGCTGAAATTAATTTCATTTTTTTCTTCCATTTAATTGTGTCCAATTTTCAAAGACTACCTGGACAAATCCCTACAGTTCTTTTGATAAGGTTTTTCAGAAGAGGTTTATCATTGCCTCCTTCCTAGGGCTGGGAAACTGATTGTGGTTAAGTGATCACGCGGATCATTAAGTGGACTGAGTCCCAGATCAGGAGCATGGGGTGATTCTGGGGAAGATAATAAGTATGCTGGGGTGCAGAAATGGAACACGGATCTTCAGGATCTGAGCACCATTTCTCCACCCTGCCAAAGAAGTTCACTCAGCCCCCAATAACCAGAGAAAGCCTTCTTGGCAGGCAACATCAGCCCACTGACGTTCTGGGGAAGCCAGCAGAGAAGATTGCACAATCACAATAGGGCATTTGGCCATTGGCACCCAGATCACAGTCACATGACTCTAGGGAGGGGCACATTTTATGATGGTTGGAAGTGCTTTCCAGGCTGCAAAGCACCCTTTCCAAGGCTGTCAGAACTTTAAATGTTTACTAAATGACCCATCATAAATCAAGGACTACTTGTACACCAAATTGGCTCTCAATTCATTTCAGATTCAATGCAAAATGAAAGAACATTTGTTATTAGTGCCAAGAGATCCTCTTCTAGAACTCTTAAAAGTGAAACCAGAATCAGGAGATATTTGCTAGTTATTATTTTTTCAAGGATCTAGAATCATCTACAGTTCAACTATATATTAAGTCATGTTGGTTTTTCTGAATTAAATTTCTGCTGATATGTACACAACACAGAGTAGACAGACTCTGACTCAGTTATCTATATAAGTAATAAATTGCTTATCAGGAAACATTTCAGATTATTCAGATTTTTTCTGGATATATAGCAATCAAATCATAATGAAATATGTCTGAAACATGCTAATACCATACTAAGAATAATTTTAAAATGCTGACTATATTTTCTAATGAAACAGAAGCTCATTAATACATTCAGTGTTTATTACTGTAATCTCACATATTTGGAGGTGCCAAGTTGAGAAAGGTCTGAACAAATACAGACATGTAGAAAGCTTGAATATTAAGGACTATCTCCAACATCTGTCCAATAAGTTTTGAAATAAAACTCTGATCTCTTCATAGTTGATATGTTGACACAGAATAATAAATTCTTAAACTCCTACTATCACTATTCCAAATCATGGATAAGAACCCATTAATTTAAAAAGTAAATGCACTATATTCAAATAGAAACAAGTACCTTCACTGTCTTTGAATTTTTTAATGGCCACAATTTCATGTGTCTCCTAAAAAAGAAAGAAAAAATAGTTTAAATCCACAATATGTTAAAGATTGATGCTCACAAACACTTTTAAATTTTTTCTTTTATTTTCATTTATCTATTGTTCAAAGCAAATATCGCTTTCTTGAGCTGGAAACCAGATGTACACTTGTGAATGTTTTGTTTGTAAAATAGATACAGTAATAAAATACCATCTTGCATTTATCCTCTCAAGATAGTGTGCTGAATGGCAGGGCGATCTTTTTCTTATGTGATGATCAGCTGATTCTTTTGCCAAAGCTGGCTCTTAGGTGGCATTGCTCCTCAGATTTGAATAGGGGCACCTAGGATTGATCCAAAGTGACTTTTGGGTAGCTGTGGTCCCACCTGAGAAGACAAATCTTGAAGATTGCAGTTTCTGGTAGGAGAGGCCGGAAAGTCAGGATTCCATCTTTTCCTATCAACTGATCGCCTTGGTTTTAACTGTTTTGAAGTTTCTTTTGTATTTTTTTTTATTCTTAAAAGTTAATGGACTGGTTGAATGCTAATTTATTCTACCCCCTTGCCAGATTTTGACATGAATTTTTCTCTGTTCTTTCTTTGTTTCACTTTGCTGCTCTCAATAATTTTCACTTTTCTCTCTATGGAAATCACGGTAATTTTCTGGGTAGTGAAAGAAACTGGATTTACATTTATACTGGAATTCCACTACAGAGACTTTGCATTTTATCACTCTCAAAAAGTTTTGGTTTTATTTTTAGATCAAAATTTCCCTCTTTTTTTCTTTACCTATTTTAACTGTGAGAAATATCATTTTAAGGTTCTTTTGCAACTATCCTGTTAATTACATTTAACTCCCCTAATGTTAGTTAGCCTGCTGCTAGCTGCCATGTTGGTGGAGTCATTGGAGAATTTTTCATTGCAGCTTTGCAACTATGGTCTGGGCTTTGCTTATCTCTCCAAGGTCATTTCTTCTAGCTTTGGTATGCAGCAACCAGAGTTGCCTAGCTGCAAGGGGGTCCGGTTCTATAGTTGGTTTCAATTTGCTGTGCACGCTTTTTGCCTGAGATTTTCCCTGAAACTTGTTGCGTTCAGTTCTCTCCTAGTAAAAGCAGAGGGTAGACAATGCTCCAGCTTAAAAATAAAGCCCTTTGAGAAGACTTGGGGAAAAATAACCTACAAGTTGAAATTGAAGACTCTGATAAAATGTTTGATAACATAACAATGATTTTAAATCAACCTGAAGAGGATACCTAGTTACAAGCAACTGAAGCTAAACCAGACTTATAACAGGAGCTTGGTTTGAAAGTGGTGAATGTATTTGAGAAGGCTAAAAGAATTAGAGTTAATAGATTGATTGACAGAAGCTGTGTAGATACTCATAGCAAACCTTTATGACTTTGGGGAAGTTTAAGGAAAAGCTTTGTTATTAAGAAGTAAACAAGGATATTTGATCTTGGACAGATCAGAGATAACAGCTGTGGTACTTTGTAATAGATAAAAAGCTGTAGTAGACTTTCTACAACAGGGGTTTCAAACTCAAGGCCCGCGGGCCAGATCCGGCCTATGGGGTATTTAAAATCTGGCCTGTGGAGCTGGCCTGCAAATAGCAAATAACCAGCCCGCAGTGCCTCTGGCAGCCAAAATGGGGTGGGGAGAACTCACAATCCGTCCCCCATGCCCCGCTTTGGCCGGCAGGGTGCTGCAGGAGACATCCATCCTGTCTCCCCACTCCCGGCCAACCCATGGAGAACTACAATGCTGATCCCGTCCTTGAAGAAATCCAGTTTGACACCTCTGTTCTACAAGTTAAATACAATAATGTTAATAGATGATTTTGGCATTGCTTTACTGTAAACTGCTTTGCTTTTATAAATTTAGATTAAAATGATAGGTTAAATAAGTTGCAAATATATGTAGAAGTTTATAAATTTGCGGCCTGCTTCACATGGGGGAAATTAACATGGTTGCCATATATTTATAAGTATTCAACAATTGGAGGGATTGTATATGAGTTTTTGTTTTTTGTCCTTTTTAGCGCACTTTTTTCAATGTTTTATTTTTTTGTAAAAACATTGTTTAGTATTACTGAGAAAGAATATACTATTTTGCACTTATCCAAAGGAAGGAGGAGCTTGTATTAAGATTTATTTACTACCAAATAGGAAATAAAAGAATAAATGTCCACTAACAAAAATCCTATTGAATTCTCCCTATCAATCTTGGATTGCCAAGTCCAATTTATAACTAAAGAGGTTCTTATGCCTGATTAATTTATCCGTATGTATTCTTTAATATATGTCTGCAAGAAACAATACCCTAAAGAAAAGAAATGAGAAGAAGAAAAAAGAAATACTGAAGAAGACTAGGATAAAAAATACATTAATCCAATTAATAACTGCTAACTAAAATTAAGTTCTTTGACCTAGGATCCACTTATTTACTTGCTTCATCCTGACCCAGATCTTTGGTGAGGGAGACTGAATTCCTTCATTTCTTTGTATTTGTTATCTTTGTTGTTTATGTTTTGTTAATTTTACTGTAAGTTTTTAGATTGCTATGAGCTGCCCAGAGTCACTGAGAATTGGATGACATACAAGTTTAATGAATACTATTATCTGCATGTATCAGATGATCTTTCTCTTACACATAAAACACTCTTGCACCACAGATGTATGTAGGTATAGACACATTCATGCAGAAACTCCTTTCTGCAGATACAAAAAAAAAGGAAAGTAACAGGATAAGATAAATTAAGAGTGGGAGATAACTGCACTGGATACATAAAAAAAGAAATGGGAAATAAGATGAAGTGATGGGAAGAACATAATAGGGAAAGATAGACATTATAGAAAGAGTAAATTTGCCAGGCAAACAGCCCCTTCCCGCAACAGCAGCTAATCTTCAGGTTGATCTTTAATACATTCTGTGTCATTCAGACAATATATTTTATCGAATATAGATTTATTGAGAATATAGATTAATATTATCTTTATATTTAAAAAATAAAACAAAGAACACTGTACATTATTCACAAAGCCTAGAATGTAGAATGACAATTTAGCCAAAGTTTTAAAGTAGAAATTCAGGTTTTTGAATCAAAACTTTCAAAAGCATCTTTTTAGATTGGGTTTAAAAATAATTAGTTTAACAGAAAAAATAATTTAAATACAACAATTTTGGTATAATTGTCTATAGCAGAGCTGGATCATTGAGACTAAGGCAAAATAATAGTTTTCATAATGAAAATTAGCTTCCCTTTTCTTTACAACTGAGCAAATTTATCTTTTTCAGCAACAAACAATAATTTGCCATAATTAATCTGTAACCCATGACAACAAGAAATTATATAAAAACCATGGATAAGGATTTTAAATGAAGGGTCAAACTATAGGTAGATTTAAACAAGGAAAGGGAAGAAACAGATTCTCATTCAGAATGAACAGTGCACAAGCCAGGGCAACTTTCAGGCATATGAAACCAAACCATGGTCTGGGAAAACCAAAACACAGATAATAAAGCACAACATAGATTGTTTTACTTACCTTGTGTCTGCACTTAAGCACAACACCATAGGCTCCTATAGCCCAAAATAAAAATAAAAAAATCAAATTTCAACATTCATACGTACATTGTAGAAAGTATTATATGTATATTTTAAAAGGCAAATATTATAATAATAATAATAATAATAATAATAATAATAATTTGTGTGCATTTGTCATTAAGGACAAATGTATACAGAGCCAGAATTGAGAAGACAGCAACAGACAGTAAGTGCCACCTATGCAAAGAAGTCGAAGAAACAATGCACCACCTGGTAAGCTGCTGCAAGATTGTACAAACTGATTACAAGCAGCGGCATGACAAAATAGCAACAATGGTGCATTACAAGATCAGCAAGAAATTTCATTTGCCTGTAAGGAAGAACTGGTGGGACCATAAAATAGAAAAAGTCATAGAAAATGAAGTTAAATTGTTCTGGGACTTCACAATCCAGACAGACAGGCACCTGCCACATAACACCTCAGACTTAATAGTTGTCAATAAGAAAGATTTAAAAAGTCTGGATAGAGGATGTGGCAGTGCCTGGAGACAACAGAATAAAAGAACTGGAAAAGATAACAAAATACAAAAACCTACAAATAGAAATAGAACAAATATGGAAAAGGCAAGCAAGGGTAGTACCAATAGTAATATGTGCCTCGGGTGCAGTCACAAAACAACTGGAGCACCACTTGAACACCATAGGCATTAACAATTTTCCATCAGTCAATTGCAGAAGGCTGCTTTACTTGGAACTGCTTCCATCCTGCGACAATATCTGTAACACTGTCAAACATCCAGATTTGCCTATCTTAGGTCCTTGGTAAGGACTCAATAGGTAGACAAAAATGCCAAATCCTGTGCATGAGTAATAATAATAATAATTGCAGCAAAAATTACTGGGAACACCAAGTTCTTGAGAATGAAAGGTCAAGAGCTTATGCGACTTTCAAATCCAAACAGACAGACATGCCTGACATCACTTTTGTGGAAAAGAAAAAAATCTGGTTCACTGATACTGCAGTACTAGGTGATGCACGAATTGAAGATAAACGATTAGGAAAAAATAACAAAATACCACAATCTGCAAATCGAAGTTAAGTGATTGTGGAGGAAGAAATCAATGGTTGTACCAATAGTAATAGGAGCCCTTGGAGCAATACCCAAAAAGTTGCCTAGATACATAGGATTAACTTAACAACTCTTAGGTCTTTGGTTAGGACTTGAACTGTTAAGTTTTTACCAGTCCCACAATGTGAATTGAATTAACTACCACTACTACTACTATTACAGCTACCACTACCACTACCACTACGACAACAACAATAATAATGAATATTGAAATAATGTAATAAAAACATAAACAGAATACATTACATGATCAATTTCTTCAAAAGATAGAGGGGAAAGTGATACAGATAAAATCTGGCAATAGTTTACAAATAGAATATTAAAAAAAGAAAATGAATGGTTTGATTTTAGCTGCTCAAGAGCAAGCTATTCCAACTAATGCAATCAAAACCAGAACTAAACAATCTTCAAATACAGATTCTGCAAAGAAGAAACAGTAGATCATGTAATGATATAAAGGCCAACACCGTCTAAAGAACTGGCACCTATGACTTCATGTTGTTGTGTATAGAACAATAATATTAATTGTAGAGGTTATTATTTGGATTAAATGTTGCAAAATTTTATTCTTAGGCTCAAGTGAAAATTGGCTAGTAGATTTTTAAGAAGCTTGACATTCTTCCCTCATTACATTTGATTAAACATAAATTAACTGAATGTGTGCATGTTTGCATATTTTTAGTATAAAATAAATTTTAAGAGATCATATATATTGTGCAACAAAACATTTTAATTTCAGATAACAATGCAGGTGTCTAAGCATTACCTTCCTTAATTTGAAAAAAAAAACAATTTTGAATGATTGTAGCATAAAGTAGTTGATGGAACTGACTGAATTCCAGAAGTTCCATTTTAAGTAGTATTGTTGAGCAAGAATGCTTTAATTATTAGAAAATTAAATTGTTTTCACACTAAACCATTTTTAAATGTACTTGGGGATATGCAGCAATATATCCTAAGTGGTAAGATAAACACAATAGAACTAAAAAAATTTCAACAGTATATCTACCACTTAGTTATCCACTCATATCCATTCATGACTTACCAAAAACAGTATTTGTATTAAGAACCAACATTATTTTTTAAAAAATAGGTGCTTGCAGAAGCATGGAAACTACAAAATCTTCTGTGAGAGTTTTGAAACTCAGCATTATAATACAGCTCCAAACTCAGTTGGACAAGCAATCAAGATCTCTTCTTGATTTCGAAAATCTCACATATAAAAAAGCTTCAAAGGAAGAAAGAAAGCTCTCATAAGATTAGAAAACTGTAATATAAAGAGTTAAAGCCTTTATGATAGAAAAATTGCTGTTCCATTCAATTTTATTTTGTCCTACTATAATATCAGTCATTTAGATTTTCCATTTTGGTTATATATCAGGAATTGATGTGGTCAAACAACAGAAAAAATGAGTCTATCATGCCATATCAATGATTAGAAAAATTGTATGTTTCTAGCCATGGCAAAACAAAAACTGCATTCTGTAATCAATGTCTCACCTACGTCTTTCTAGTTATGCTCACATCTCTTCTCAATCCCCAATTAAATTTATTCATGAATATATGCTTACCTTCACCTACAACCCCAAGGATCTCAAATTTATTCATCACATTACCAATATTAGGAATCTTCATGAAGACAAATTCCTCATGGAACACCAATTGTACAACATGGCCAGAGAAGAGCACGATATTTGCAGAAGTCAAGTCTGTAATGGTTGGTGGGCTTTAGCACATTTATGTTCTAAGTTTGTAAAGAGATTCCTGAAAAGAAAATAAACATATAATTGGCATGAGGTAAAATAATTTCACAAGATTTGTACTGAATGTCCAACAGTACCTATATTCAATACATTCAATACATTTGATTAATAGTTTTATTATAATGTACAAGCCATCAAAGACTATAACCACCACCAAGGTCTAATGCAGTTTACACCAGGATTTTAAATATATAATGCATAAACCAGAAGGACAACATTCTTTCATGTAGTCTATCTTCAAAAAAAAAAAAAGGGGGGGGGAAACAGGCTCAGGAAACTACAGACCAATCAGTCTAACATCAATGCTTGGGAAGATACTGGAAAAAATAATTTAAAAAACAGATCTGTGAACATCTAGAAACAAATAAAGTTATAATTAACAGCCAGCATGGGTTTGTTAAAAACAGATCATGCCAAACCAATCTTATTTGATTCTTTGACAAAGTGACGAAATGCTGTAGACATAGTATACTTAGAATTCAGTAAGGCATTCGACAAAGTAGACAACAACCTACTTTCTGATAAACTAGAAAAATGTGGGATAAACAGCATCACCAACAGATGGATATGTAACTGGCTGACAAATCATACTCGATGAGTAGTACTTAATGATACTACATCAACATGGAGGGAAGTAAGCAGTGAAGTACCACAAGGTTCCGTCCTAGGTACAGTACTCTTCAATATCTTCATAAATGACTTAGATAAGGGAATAGAAGGGAAACATCAAATTTGCAGATGACACTAAGCTGGCAGGAATAACCAACACTCCAGAAGACAAGCTCATGATCCAAAAAGATCTTGACAGACTTGAACAATGGGCCCTATCCAACAACATGAAATTTAATGTGGAGAAAAGGCTTTATACCTAGGTAGGAAAAACCAAAAGTACAAGTACAGATTAGGGGAAACTTGGCACAAAAAATAGTAACTGTGAGAGGGACCTTGCAATCCTAGTGGATGATCACTTAAACATGAGCCAGCAGTGCACGGCAGTAGCTAAAAAAGCGAATACAATCCTTGGTTGTACAAACAGAGACACAGAATCAAAATTACATGAAGTAGTAGCACTGGTTTATGAAGCCGTAGTAAGACCATACCTGGAATACTGCATCCAATTTTGGTTATAAAAAAGATGTTGAGACTTTGGAAAAAGTGCAAAGAAGAGCAACTAGGATGGTTAAGGGTTTGGAGACAAAAACACGAAGAACGGTTGCAGGAGTTGGGTTTAGCCAATCCAGAGAAAAGAAGGATATGATAGGGTGATATGATAGCAGTATTCCAGTATTGGAGGGGCTCCCACAAA
>JANHFN010005309.1:16510-30320 GCA_032468175.1 Toxicocalamus goodenoughensis
AGGCTTTTCAGGTCGAAAACTAGGCCCATTTTGTCACTTCCGATATTTCCGGAAAAACAGGAAGTGATGAAACATGCCTAATTTTTGTCCTGAAAAGCCTGTAGAAGCCTGCAGAAGCCTTCCTGAAGCCTTTGGGAGGCCAAAAAAAGGCCTCAAACCGGCTGAAAATCAGCTGTGAGGTGCACACATGCGTAATGAGGTAAGTTTGCCTGCAGCTTACATGCCGGCACAAATGGCTCTGCGTGCCACCTGTGGCATGCGTGCCATAGGTTCGCCATCACGGTACTAGACTGTGCAGAAATGGATAGATTGACATTGAAAATTAAACAGAATATTATCAAACATGGAATCTATTTTACCAATGGTTGGGAAAAAGGGCTGGAGATTTAAGAATGTAAATTTGTATTGTTAAGCACATTAAATACCCAGACAACAAGATGTTTATGAAGCATTAAGGAATGTATTTAATAGAAAATCAATTTTAAAAACCCCCGAAGTTGCCCGATTGTGTGGTTGAGATGATGGGTGCAAGGCAGGTTGATTCCTTGAGTCTGGCTGAATTTCTCTGTGCTTGTAGGAGTCTAGAATTCCTGATTGCTCCAACGCCACCCAGTCTTTCTGGGACTCTGAACTGGGACTGCTGCGTGTCATCATCAAGGAGGAAGATGACAGTGAAGAGGCCCTTCCGTCAGGTAAAAGAGGAATAGCAGAATAACGGATAACGGAGGGGTCTTGAATGCCCTGAAATCCCGTCCTTTTAGCTCCCTTGTGGGTTCCGTGGTCCATTTCCCTTGTTATCTATTGATAAGCCGACAGTGCTCAACAGGAATTCTCAGCAGCTGTGATGTTCATCCTGTGACATCACAACAGCTCAGTCACCAGTGTCTGGGACTGCCTTGCAAAATACAGGTAGTCCTCAACATACGACCACAATTGAGCTCAAAATTTCTGTTGTGAAGCGAGACATTTGTTCAATGAGTTTTCCCTATTTTTCGACCTTTTTCTTTTTTTTAAAAAAAAAGTTTTTTATTTTATTTTGACAAACATTCCATCTCTTCTTGAAACAGTGTGTCTTCTGGGTTCAAATATCTTGTGTCATAATATTTATGGTTCATACAATTCCCTTACCATAACAACAATCATCACATTGTATCCAATTAATTGTATACAATTACATTGTGGCTACCCCAGAGGGATACAATCGAGATCAAGGGAGGTACTAATACCACTCTGTAAAGCCTTAGTAGGACCACACCTAGAGTAATGCATCCAGTTTTGGTCACCACACTATAAAAAAAAGATGTTGAAACTAGAAAAAGTGCAGAGAAGAGCAACCAGGATGATTAGGGGACTGGAGGCTAATACATATGAAGAACAGTTACAGGAACTGGGCCTGGCTGGTCTAGTGAAGAGAAGGACCAGGGGAGACAGAATAGTGGTCTTCCAATATTTGAGGGGCTGTCACAGAGAAAAGGGGTCCAGCTATTTTCTAAAGCAGGGGTCTCCAACCTTAGCAACTTGCTAAGGTTGGAGACCACTGTTCTAAAGCACCCAAAAGCCAGACAAGGAATAATGAGTGGAAACTGAACAAGGAGAGATTTAACCTGAAAATAAGGAGAAACTTTATGACAATGAGAACAATCAACCCATGGAACAGCTTTGCTGTCGGAAGTTGTGGGAGCGCCATCACTTGAGATTTTCAAGAAGAGATTAGACTGCCATTTGTCAGAAATGGTGTAGCGTCTCCCGCTTGGGCGGGGCGTTGGACTACATGCCCTACAAGGTCCCTTCCAACTCTGATTATCTGTGATCTGTTATGATGGCCCCTTTATGAGTTGGTGGGCTCCCAGAATTTCTGAACCAGCATCTCTGCTATCGGCCAACACCGTCACCTGAACAGCTGTATAATAGAGAAAAACTATTGAAGCCCTGACCTGATTAAGCATGTTGGGTGAATCTAGCATGGATTTAATAAGCTTCCTTATTCCTAAGCAACAGTTTGTACAAGCTGCTTGCAACTATATCAATAAAGTTGACATTGTACCATATTCACTCTTTTTATTTATTTACTTCTCAAACCACGCTGACATCCCTCGTGGGTTCAATTAGAACTTAGGTTGGAATTTTAGACTTTCGCCAAGTGATTAGAAAGTTGTTTACCTTATGATTTTTTCCCCCATTATGCTTAACATTGCTTGCGAAAGATGAGCCTGAAATGTTTTACATTCATTTTTTTTGTCCTCCTGAAGAAGACTGGATGGCAAGATCAACCCCAGACGAAGGTTTCTTCCCCGAAAGCTTCACTTCAGAGCATCAGCTGAAACGTTCGCCAGGAAGTTCTCAAGACAATAATTTTCCTCCGGTGGAAGTGGGTGAGTGTAATATCTACCCTCTTGTGAGCCTAGCCAAGAGACCAGCTCTCTGTCCTTTTCGATCTCATTCTCATGTCCAAGTTCGAAAAATCAGCTCTAGAGCCAGCGAGACTCAAGAGAAGAAGCCAAGTAGAATAGAATAAAAATAGAAATAATAGAAACAGAAATAATAGAAATGACGTGGGGTGGGATAATTGGAAGGGACCTTGGAGGTCATCTAGTCCAGGGGTCTCCAATCTTGCCCACTTTAAGATGTGTGGACTAAAATTCCCAGAATTCCTCAGCTAGGAAAGCTGGCTGAGGAATTCTGGGAGTTGAAATCCACACGTTTTAAAGTGGCCAAGGTTGGAAGCCCCTGTTCTAGTCCAACCCCCTACTTAGGCAGGAAACTCTATATAGCAATGGAGGCTTAACATTTTGGGCTCCTGTGCAAAAAATTGTGTGCACGCTTGCACACTTGCGCTCGCGTGCCAGCACCCAATAGGTGCGCCCCCCCCCACGCACGCCCTCTATGCATGTGCGCACAATCCCCCCTGCCACCCCCTTACCTACACTGTGCCTCACAGCTGATTTTTGGCTGGTTTGAGGCCTTTTTTGGCCTCCCAGAGGCTTGAGGAAGGCTTCTGCGAGCTTTACAGGCCAAAAATTAGCCCTGTTTTGTCACGAAAATACCGGAAGCGACGAAACGGGGCTAGTTTTCCGCCTGCAAAGCTTGCAGAAGCCTTCCTCAAGCCTTTCGAGGCCAAAAAAGGCCTCAAACCGGCCAAAATCAGCTGTGAGGCGCGCACATGCTCAGTGAGATAAATTTGCCTGCAGCTCATGTGCCAGTAGAAATGGCTCTGTGTTCCACCTGTGTCACACGTGCCATCGGTTCACCATCACGGCCATATTCAGTAGTATTAGTTGGATTCTTCCAATCATGGCCTGGGTTACATCTTGGATTAAGACCTGTGTGGTTCGTTCTTGACTCAAAATGGTTGTGAAACTGATCACGGTGTAAGATGAGATGCCTACAGTTCCAGCTGTAGTTCTGGAAGGTAACTTAGCCATCAAATCTTTGCTTGAGAGTTTCTATGAAGGGAGTTTCCTACACAGGTAGTCCTCAACATGCGACCGTAATGGAGCCCTGCCCATTATGGTCATATGTTGTAACATAACAGTCACGACAAACCCAATTTTATTACCTTTCTTGCAGGGGTTGTTCAACAAAGGCTTGGCTGTAGAGTGACTGTAAGAGCCATGAAACAAAACACTATTGTCGTCAAGCAAACCAATTGTTCACTATAGGCACAGTTTTGCCAAAAGCTGGGACTGTAAATCCAGCCATGTCTCACACTGCCCGAAATTTGACCATGTGACTGTGGAGGGGGCCTCCGAGGTGTCAGAACTTTGAAACTGGGTCATAATTTTCTGGTTGGTTGTAACTCAAGAACTACCCAAGAAGGAAATGGCCTTGAAGGTCAGGAGGAGGAGGAGGCTGCAGTGGTCAGATAAAGGGGACATGAGCCCTGACCAAGAAAGTAATTTGTGAAAACGTTTTGGGCAAGCCCTTCCCTGTTTCTTAAAAAGATAAAAGGTGGGAGAAGGAAGCCCAGCAAGACTTGGCAGATTATGTTATTGAAGGTCCTTGGTTGTCTCTGAGCTTGGTGGTTTCCTTGCAGACGTTTCAGTACCCAACTAGGTAACATCATCAGTGCTAGCAAGGATTTAACAGACTTAACAGAAGACTTAACATATTAACTGACTTGGAAGGGACCTCGTAGGTCATCTAGTCCACCACCACCCCGCCCAAACAGGAGACCCTACACCATTTCTGACAAATGGCAGTCCAATCTCTTCTTGAAAGCCTCCAGGGATGACGCTCCCACAACTTCCGAGGGCAAAGCTGTTAATTGGTTAATTGTTCTGTCAGAAAGTTTCTCCTTATTTCCAGGTTGAATCTCTCCTTGTTTAGCTTCCATCCATTATTTCTTGTCTGACCTTCGGGTGCCTTGGAAAATAGATTGACCTCTTCCTCTCTGGAGCAGCCTCTCAAATATTGGAAGACCGCTATCTTGTCTCTCCTGGTCCTTCTCTTCACTAGACTAGCCAAGTCCAGTTCCTGTAACCGTTCTTCATATGTTTTAGTCTCCAGTCCCCTCATCATCCTGTTTGCTCTTCTCTGTCCTTTTTCTAGAGTCTCAACATCTTTTTTATCATGTGGTGACCAAAACTGGATGCAGTACTCTAGGTGTGGTCTTAGGCTTTATAGAGTGGTATTAGTACCTCACCTAGCCTTGATTGTATCCCTTTGTTAATGCAATTTAGGATTGTATTAAGACGATGAAATCCAAACGTCTGCAAGAAAAACACCAAGCTCAGAGCTACCAAGGGCCCCTCATGTCAACTCTGAGGTACAAATATGCTTCTTGACTGGATTTTGTTTTACCTTAATGGTATTTCTGGCCTGTACGGGGTTGGCTTTTTAATCCGGTTATCTGACAGGCCCAAAAGCCCAGCCCTTTTCCAGACTCTTAAGATTTGTTTTTTCCCCTCTGTATTCCAGCAGATAACATCCAGATTAAAGAGGAACCCACCGAGGTGTCCGTCACGATACTTGAGCATCCGAACACCGAAGGGACGAGCGCGAATAAGTGTGCCCTGTGTGGGAAGACTTTCAGTTGCAAGTCGGATCTCACCAGGCATCAGAGGACTCACACAGGTGAGAAGCCCTACCGATGTTTTGAGTGCGGGAAAAGCTTCAGCCGAGGCGATTATCTGATTCTGCATCAAAAGCTTCACCGGGGGGAGAAACCATACAAGTGCTCGGAGTGCGGCAAGGGCTTCTACCGAAGCACCCGGCTGATTTCCCATAAAAGGGTCCACCTGGCTGAGAAACTGTACAAGTGTTTCCGTTGTGGCAAGAGCTTCGGCGATGAGGCCAAGCTCGCCCAACACAAGCAGGCCAAGCACACGAACGAGAGGCCGCACACCTGTGCCGAGTGCGGCAAGAGCTTCCGACGGAGCACCCACCTCACCCGGCACCTGAAAATACACACCCGCAAAGCTCGATATCGCTGCCTGCAGTGTGAGAAGACCTTCACTTGTCGAAAGCATCTTCTGTCCCACGAACGGACTCACACGGGGGACAAGCCGTACAAATGCCTGGATTGCGGCAAGCGGTTCAGTTTCAGCGGGAACCTCGCCTCGCACCTGCGGATGCATACGGGGGAGAAGCCCTACCTGTGCCTCGAGTGTGGGAAGAGCTTCAGCCGGAGTGCCCACCTCACGTTGCACCAGAGGACCCACACCGGGGAGAAGCCGTACACCTGCCTGGAGTGCGGGAGAGCCTTCAGCCAGAGCAGCAACCTCACGTCACATCAGCGCATCCACACCGGGGAGAAGCCGTACGAGTGTCCCATCTGTGGGAAACAGTTCTCACGGGGCGACTCGCTGGTCTCGCATCAGAGGATCCACGCTGCGGAAATTGTCTGATCCGGGGTTTGAATGGCGTTTGACGCAACAGAGTGTCTCTCTCTCTCTCTCTGTGCAGTGAGCTTCAATGGCGAAGGGGGAAAAATGACTCTCGCTTCATGTCAAATAATCAAGTGTGTTTCTGAAGCTTCTTCATTATCGTCTTTCGAGCTTCTCAAACGGTGGCGGTTGTCCCAAAGTTGCTTTTCTCCAAAGGGCAACTGGACTTCTTTGGTTTTTTGTTTTTTTTACCCTTGAAAACATTTTGCTTCTCATCCAAGAACTTCAGAGTAGGAAGTTCCTCAAAAACAGAAGCTTCTTGGATGAGAAGTGAAATGTTTTCAAGGGGGGAAAAAAACCTCCCAAGGAAGTCCAGTTGTCGTTTGGAAAATTACCTTTGGGACTTCTTCCTTTGTTACATACATGGATGAACAGACTTAGAAATCAAGGATAGAGTGTCATATGTTATAAAGAAGGGGTTGTCAAACTCAAGGCCCGGGGGGGTGGGGGTGGATCTGGCCTGAGGGGTGCTTAGATCTGGAAACAGCAAAGAATTGGCCTGTGATGCTGCTGATAGCAAAAATGGTGCTCCCGACCTCCATTTTCGCTGGCAGAGTTGCAGGATGCCGTCGCAGCGAAAAACGGAGCCCTCCCAAGCTCCGTTTACACTGGCAGAGTGTTGCAGGAAGCCATCACAGCCGAAAATGGAGTTCGGGAGCCTGTGTTTGCTGACAAGAGTGCTCAGGCCATCCCTAACACGAGTGATGTCGAGCTGGCCATGCCCAACCTGGCCGCACCCCCCCTACTTCCCCCTGAGGTCAAACCAGAGGTGGTATTCAGCAGGTTCTGACCAGTTCTGGAGAACTGGTAGCGGAAACTTTGAGTAGTTCAGAGAACCGGCAAATACTACCTCTGACTGGAGAGTTTACAGTATCCTTCCCCTGCCATGCCCACCAAGCACACCCACAGAACCGGTAGTAAAAAAATTTGAATCCCACCACTGGGTCAAACAAAACCCTGATGTGACTCTCAGTGAAATCAAGTTTGACACCCCTGTTACAGTGGTATATAAACATCCAAGCCATGCCCTGCTGGATCCGACTCCATGGCTGATCACCTTTCCCTGAGGAAGCCCTCAGGTCTCCCACAAGATGGCCTTCAGCGGCAGTCATGCTGCTGTCAAGACTTAAGAGCTTTCGTTCGGTGATTTAACTCTCTTTACAGATGCTCTGCAGTAGACCCTCCTGAGGAGGAGCATTCTATCTTGTGTTCTGTCCTAGACTTCCCCCAAAAGCACTAAGCAAAATCTGTGTCCCGGCAAAATCTCTTTTATTACATGAATGCGAGTTTATTGCATTCACGTTCAGCCAACAGTCTGGCAAACTGTCTTGCAAGGGCGTAATTATTAGCTCAAACCTTATCTATCTTGGAAAGCTGCCCGGTAAATATTTCCACACGCAGTGCTGAAAGGGAAGGGCTGGGCACAGAGACTCTAGGTCAGTGATGGCTAACCTTTTTGCTGTGGTGTGTGAAAGCGCGTGCATGCTGATACCCACAATGCAATGCACCCCGCCCCCTCAGCACATGCGTGCACAACATCCCTGCCTTGCACTCTTACCTGCGCTGCACATGTGTGTGCTTCTCAGCTGATTTTTGGGGCGTTTGAGGCTGTTTTCGCCCTCCTGGAGGCCCGAGGGAAGTCTCTGCAGCCTTGGGAGGCTGAAAAAGGGCCCGTTTCGGCACTTCTGGTATTTCCAGAACGCCCGTTTTTCGGCCTCCTGAGGTTGCAGAGGCTTCCCTCAAGCCTCCAGGAGGGCGAAAACGGCCTCAAATGGGCTGGGAGGCGTGTGCATGCGCAGTGCAGGTAAGTTTGGCTGGGGGTCATGTGTCCACACAAATGGTTCTGCATGCCACCCGTGCCACGCGTGCTATAGGTTTGCCATCATGACTGTAGGTTATACAGACAGATCTTCACGAGGCTGGAATAAATGAACAAACAAGTTGTTTCCTGCAAAAGGCTCTTCCCCTTTTTCTCCCCTTTTAATCCTTATGGGAGGGGCCATTCATTGTCCATCCGTGGCCTTACTCCCACGTCGACCCTGAGTTCTTAATTGTGCCTTTCTTTTTGCAGCTCTGCGCATGTGCAGGCTGGGAACCAGTTCCAGAAGCTCCCCCGCCTCACTGCTGTCCAAGCCCGAAAGCAGCTGATGACTGCCAGCCTGCCTGGGCCCCATCTCTGCCTCTGACGCAGAGCCCTCAGCCGAGTCTTCCTCAGCCTCCAGAAATGGCTCGGGTTCCTCCCCAACCAGGGGTGGGATTCTACCTGTTCACACCTATTCGCTAGAACCGGTTGTTAACATTCTAAGCAATTCGGAGAACCGGTTGTTAGAAGAAATTATGGCCTAATCCTGTAAGGAAGGCAGGAAGGAAACATTCTGGTGTTGCTTACAGAAACTGCCTCTCCATTAACCCTTATTACATTCTTGGCAGGACTAGACTTTCTGTCTCAGGAATTTCTCTGGAGTTTTTTCCCCCTCATTTGCTGGTATTTAGCTTGTGCGGAGTGACCATTCAAAGTTACAATGGCACTGAAAAAAGTGACTTATGTCCATTTTCACACTTAATGACTGTTACAGCATCCCCACAGTCATGAGAGGCCAGGCAAGGAGATGCATGCCTCGATCTGAGTGATATTGAGTTGGCCACACCCAGCCAATAACATGACCACCAGGCCACATCCACCCGGTCACATGATCACCAAGCCACGCCCACCAACTAAGCCACACCCACAGAACCGGTTGTTAAAAAATTTGAATCCCACCCCTATCCCCAACTTGACTACTGTCCGCCAGCTGCCGGCAGGCCACAACATCTCGAGCAACCTTGTATCTATCAATTACCATCTGTTGAAATGTTATCTTAAGAACCTAAAACTGCCCTGTTGGCTGGAGATCTTTGGCTCATCTGACCTCACAATTTGTTCTCCCAGTTGGCCCACCAAAAAACCCAAGGGTGAACCACTGATCTCCCAGCTGATGGCCTTCAGGGACAGCCTCCCTGCCATCCAGACTAAGGGCCATAATCCACAGCGACTAACAGATGACAGTTAATCAGAGTTGGAAGGGACCTTGTAGGTCATCTAGTCCAACACCCCATCCCAAGCAGGAGACCCTACACCATTTCTGACAAATGGCAGTCTAATCTCTTCTTGAAAGCATCCAGTGATGGCGCTCCCACAACTTCCAAAGGCAACTTCTGTTCCATGAGTTGATTGTTCTCACTGTCAGAAAGTTTCTCCTTATTTCCAGGTTGAATCTCTCCTTGTTCAAGTTTCTATTCATTATTCCTTGTCTGGCCTACAGGTGCTTTAGAAAATAGCTTGGCCCCTTCCTTTTTCTGGCAGCCCCTCAAATATTGAAACAAGGTAGGTAAGAGACTCTTATGCCCCAAATCTCTTCGAACCCAGAGATATTCCATAATGTTTGTATTTTTTTCTTTTCATTTTGTGGGTAATTCAAAATCTTGTTCCTTCTAAAAGGGCGGGGGGGAAGCTATATATTTTTGTCCTTTCCCACCAGGTTGTATGTCATATATTTGTAGCAAAGGATGAGACTGGCTCATTGGCCCAGAAGCCATTTTGCAGTCCTAGGGGATTTTAAAAAGCAAACAAACCAATATCCAAATGTTACACAATCTAAAGTTGGACTGATGCATGTTAAAAGGACTTTAATTAACCAGGTGATGCTTTTGTTCTTAATAAGGGGGAGATCTGCAGATGTTAATTTGAAAAATCCTCCTTATTGATCTTGAAGGAAGAATCCAGAAGTAATCGTTGGATTCTTGTGGAGAGTGATGGAACTTGGTTGAAAATATGAAATAAAACATTATCTTTATTGGATTACATATATATATATATATATATACCACTGTATTCCCAAGGAGACCGAAACAAGGCATCCCTTTCCCCTGCTTTCTGGGATATTTTTCTTCGTCTTCTTAAATCTCCCACAACATCCCTGACAAGGTAGGCCAGACCCTGAGAGAGAGAGAGAGAGAGAGAGAAAAGGGGACTGACAGAAAAGCACTTTCTTTTCGGAAATGGTTGTGGGGATTCTTTGCTTTCCTGGTCCGGCATCGTCATTCTAATCTCCATGTGAACCCAACCTTGATTTGAGATCCTTTTAACCTGTCCTGGACAGAAATGAATTTGAATCCAAACCGTAAGAGTCGAAAGGGACCTCCAGAGGTCCTTTAGTCTGACCCCCTCCCCCTTGCTCCAAGCTGTGTGGGAACATCTCCGACAGATGACCGTCCAGCCTCTAAAGACCTCCAGTGAGAGAGACCCCGTTATTTGGAGGAGGGGTGAGACTTCCATTGCCTGGCAGGAGGCAAGAGGCTGTGATCCCATAAACCTAACTGTGAAGGGAATGTCTCTTCTGATAACGTCATCACCATTCGGTCAATTCTAAGTCACCTTTCAGCCTGCTTTCTAGCTTCCAAAGGTTTGAAAACCTATCCTGTCCCCTGCCTGTCCTCCATTTCATTCATTTCTTCGTTTCCCCTAGTGCTCAAGGCAGCCAACCATGGTTCTCTTCTTGCACCGACAGTTGTACAAGGAAGGCCAGGGTGGGAAGCCGGTTGCGTGCTTCGTGCTTAAGAATTTGACCCTGGATTTCCCCCCAAAACAGAGATGCCTTCAAGGACTGATGTGTTTCTAGAACTGCTGTGATCCGCAAAGCATTTTGAAGGTGTTCTCTGAGTGGATCCCAGAATCCCATGAAGAAAAAGGATTGGTTTGGGATCAGTTTCTCTAGTGGGGAAAATATATGCCATGACTGATGGAGGCAGATCTGAAAAACCAGGTTGGGGGGAATCAGTCATGGAGAAAATCCAACAATTTGAAGGCATAAGTCTCAATCAACATAATGGTTCTAAAAAAATTGCATGTCCACATATTTCATGTCTGTCTCAAGAACACGGAAGGCATTTAGCAATCCGTCTTTATACCGTTGTCATAATCCAGTGTTATTTCACTACAAGGAAAGGGTTGGGCTAGATGATCTCCAGAATCCCTTTCCTTCTCTGAAACCTATAATCCCACTTCTTTCTCCATGCTGTTTAAGATAAAACAAAGTCCAGGGGACTTTCCTGATTTTATTATATCATTCTTGTAATTGTAATTCTATTATCTATCCTGAAGGCAGAGCTCTACAGAATGAAGCGCTTAAATTTGTAACATTTCATTGATCTTAGCAGCTTTTCTCAAAACCATGTACTTATGAATTGATAAATAAAACAGAATCAAAATGTAGTCAGTTTGGGAGATTTTTTTTTGTTAAAACGACTGCTGAAATTATCCAAACGTCACTTCATCCGATCATAACATGATTTAATTTGTTCCGTGCCCTGGGGACCCAGTGGTTAGAAGGCAGTATTGCAAGCTAATTCTGCCCACTGCCAGGAGTTCGATTCTCACCGGCTCAAGGTTGACTCAGGCTTCCACCCTTTCAAGGTTGATAAAATGAGGACCAAGATTGTTGGGGGGCAATAGGCTGACTTTGCAAACCACTTGGAGTGTGCTATAAAACAGTGGTCGCCAACCATGGGCCGGGGACCACGGATGGTCCATGAGAAAATGTTGGTGGTCTGCAGAGAAATGTCACCCCCAAAACACCTTCCAAAGCAATTAATCCAGGCTGCGCGGGAACACAAAGCTGGACCGCCCACATGGCCTGTGGGAACACAAGGCTTGCGTCGCTTGCATTGCGAACAACACGAGGTAGTGAGGGGAGGTGGGAAAGGGAAGAGGGGAGGAACTTGCCCCACTCGCCCCACATTCCTTGCCTGACCACCGGGCTGCTTCTTTCCACTTCTTTCTTCTGCTTTTGGCTGCATGCAAGGAAAGCAGCAAAAATCTTTCTTTCTCTCCCCCAAACGCCATCAGAATTGAGTCTTTGGGACCCTGCAAGGCCTCCTGCTCCAAAAGGCTGCGCCGGCGTGTCAAGTGTCACAAGACTCATTTCTGGCAGCGTTTGTGGGACAGAAAGAAATACTTTTGCTGCTTCTACTGCATTCCTTGCATGAAGCCAAAAGGGTGTCTGTCTCTGTCTCTGTCTCTGTCTCTCTGTCTCTGTCTCTCTCTCTCTCTCTCTCTCTCTCTCCTACCACCCTGAGAACGGAGCTGGAGACAGTATCCTGCAATCCCAAATAAAGAAGGATTGATCAGTAGGAAAACAGGGTGAATAATTTCCCTGCAGACTTTTGGGGGGATTTTCCCAGGGTCTCTGATCCGCGGGATTTAAAATTATGAGTTTGGTTGTCCCTGAGGTCCAAAAGGTTGGCGACCCCTGCTTTGGACAATAACTTGACTCCAGGGGTGGGATTCAAATATCCCAACCACCGGTTCTCTGCCTGATTGTTGGGTGGACATGGCCATGGTGGGTATGGTCTACCATAATTTCTGGTAGGGCCATATTTTGCCTTCCCGGGAGTCTGGAGGCTCCCCTTGGGCCTCTGGAAGGGTAAAAACAGCCTCCCTCAGGTTCCGGAGGCCCTCCGAGAGCCAGAAATAGGCTGGCTTCCAAAACCTCCAGGAGGGCCATTTTTTTGCCCTCTCAGGGCCTCCGTGCAAACCCTGTATCCCAAATGGGCCATGTGAGGACTCCTGGTAGGGGTGGGCTGGGCCAGCCAGTCGGTTCACTACTGGTTCGGTGAACTAGATGTAAATTTCACATTCGGTTCACCCAAACCAGCCTGAACCAGCTGAATCCCATCCCTGCCTCTTCTTTGTGGAAGCCCTTGAGATATTGAAAGACTGCTATCATGTCTCCCCTAGTCCTTTTTTTTCATCATACTAGACATACCCAGTTCCAGCAACCGTGCTTTATATGTTTTAGCCTCCAGTCCCCTAAAAAAGACCTTTCCTTGTTGCTCTTCTCTGCATTCTTTCTAGAGTCTCAACATCTTTTTTACATTGTGGTGACCAAAACTTGATTCCAAGTGTGGCCTTACTAAGGCCTTATAAAGTGGTAGTAACACTTCTTGTGAGCTTGACTCTATCCCTCTCTTTATGCAGCCTAGAACTGTGTTGGCTTTTTTGGCAGCTGCAGTAGTAAAACCTTGTTTAACTACTCCACAGGTCCCTTCATTGAGTCCAACGTAAACACTTGTGGGTTGTTTTTTTCTTATTGCTTAGATTTTATTGTAGACCATATCAAATAGCAACATGTGTTACCTGCCTTTTGAGAATTTGGTTCTGGCATCCTTCAGTGGGGATGGAATTCTTCCAAAAATATGTGAGAGACTCACATATCAAACGAGTCAGTGACAGAGAATTGAGAGAAGGTAGCTCTGTGTGAGATCTGGTGCTCTTTCAAAGTAACTCAAGAGCAAGGAATGGGAAAACAGAAGCATTTGCATTCTCAATGCCTTAGATAAGAAAGGATTTGGAAGGGTGAAAGAAAGAAAATATTAAGGAGCATTTTTTTTCCTGCAGAAGCGTGGTGATGCAGCTTTGTTGCAGATAATCAAAAGTAATTAAAAACAAAAATCCAAGGGATCTTTGTGGAATTATGAGGAAGGTGAAATATATTCAGCTGCTGCTTGGTTATGGTTTGGGGGTCAATGATGGAGCGAAACGTGGACACTTTAATTGTAGCTTCTTCGTGTCATTTTTCAGACACTAAGGCACTTAGAGAAAGGAGGAAGGGAGGGAAGGGGAGAGAAGAGAAGAGAAGTGGAAAAGAGGCAGAAGGAGAGGAGAAAGAGGAGAGGAGAAAAGGAAGGAGTGGGGAGGGAAGGGAGAAGAAGAGAAGGAATGGAAGGGGCCAGGAGAGAAGAGGAAGGGAGAGGAGAAGAGAAGGAATGGATGGGAAAGAGAAAGAAGAAAAGGAATGTAAAGGGCAGGGAGAGAAGGGAGAAGAGAAGAGAAGAGAAGAGAAGAGAAGAGAAGAGAAGAGAAGAGAAGAGAAGAGAAGAGAAGAGAA
>JANHFN010005309.1:34840-50031 GCA_032468175.1 Toxicocalamus goodenoughensis
GAGACAGGAGAGCATCTTCCAATATTTGAGGGGCTGCCCCAGAGAGGAGGAAGGGGGGTCAAGCTATTCTCCAAAGCCCCCGAAGGCCAGACAAGGAAGAATGGATGGAAACTGACCAAGGAGAGATTCAAGCTAGAAATAAGGAGGAATTTTCTGACAGGGAGAACCATCCACCCATGGAACAGAAATTGCCCTCGGAAGTTGTGGGAGTTTCACACGTGGAGGCTTTCAAGAAGAGACTGGACTGCCCTCTGTCAGAAATGGCGTCTCCTGCATGGGCAGGGGGTTGGACTAGATGACCTCCAAGGTCCCTTCCAACTCTGTTAATCTGTGAAATCGGTACCATCCAGCATGTATGACTACAACACCCAGAATGCCCCACTCAGCCTTTGGCATCCTGTCAGGAAGAAGCAATGGATGGAAACTAATAAAGGAGAGGTCAAGTTTAGAACTAAGGAGAAATGTTTGGATGGTGAGAACAATTCATCAGTGGAACAAAGTTGTGGCTGCTCCATCACTGGAAGTTTTCAAGGAGAGATTGGACGACCATTTGTCTGAAATGGTGTAGGGTCTCCTGCAGGGGGCTGTAGGGGGCTGGACTAGAAGACCTCCAAGGTCCCTTCTAACTCTGTTATTCCATTTCTCTGCTAATTAATCAGTGGAAGAGCTCATCTCTAGAAGTTGTAGGGGCTCCGTCACTGGAGGCTTTTAAGAAGAGACTGGACTGTCCAGAATGGTATGAGGTTTCCTGCATGGGCAGGGGGTTGGACTAGATGACCTCCAAGGTCCCTTCCGATTCTGTTATTGTTAAAATTCAGGGAGCCATCATCAAACTATATCTGGTAAACAAATCATTAGGGAAACTTGCACTAGTAGCCTTCCTCATTCATTCATTCATTCATTCATTCATTCTGTGACCATTCAATAAATGTGTGGAAATTGGGTGGGTGGGAGATTCTTTATGTGGTTGGGCAGCCTTAAAACCAATTCTGGAGAAATAAATGATTGTGTATCCATGTTTGTGTGTGTGTGTGTATGTGTACGTGTGTGTGTGTTTTGAAGGATGCTAAATGGAGCCCATCTTTAAAGATCTTCTTCAGTACCTACAGTAAATCGGTGTTACTCAAATGTGGCCATATGTGGACATCAACCTTGAGACATGTGGACCTCGACTCCCAGATTTCTCCAGTCCGCACATTAATCCCTGCTGACCTGGGTGTTGATTGAGTATTTTGAGTCTCTCGTTTCCTTCTAGCATCAATGACGTGACTTAGTTGAGTCATGAAACTTCTGCAAGAACAACCAAGGTCAGAGACCCCAGAATTCTCCTCCTCCTCCTCCTCCTCCTCCCCCTCCTCCTCCTCCTCCTCCTCCTCCTCCATAAACTATACTGATAATCTTACCTAGTTGGGTCGTGAAAAATCTGCCAGGAAACAACCAAGCTTAGAGCGCACCAAGGGCCCCACAATTCTCCTCCTCTTCCTCTCTGCAAACCCTACTCCCTTCTAGCACTGATGATGTTACCTAGTGGGGCCATGAGACGTCTACAAGAAAATAACCAAGCTCAGAAAGCACCAAGGACCCCAAATTCTCCTCCTCCTCCTCGTCTTCCTCCTCCTCTCCCTTCTAGCACTGATGATCTTACCTAGTTGGGTCATGAAACACCTACAAGAAAACCACCCAGCTCGGAGAACACCGAGGACCCCACAATTCAACCCTGAGCTGCAAAGGCTGTGCTCTACAGGGAGGAGACAGGAGCATCTCCAAGGTCCAAGGAATGGAAAACGCAGGCGTCAGGAATGAGCCTGGGTCCAAACCCAAGAATTTTTCCTCTGCACATCAATAAGAAGAAAACTCCCGAGAGACGCCGGAGCGCTTCTAACACCAGGCTTCTTCTGTGAAGAAAGGAAATCCGGGCCAACCTTGTTAATTCGTCTACTTTTAATTTGGTCTTTGTACCTTTGCAAGAAGGAAGCAAGACCAAGATAATGAGCATAGATTTTATGTAAGATATTCTTTTTTACAAGGCTGAAAGAGATGACAAAGCACTATCTATGCCTCTCCGGCAGTTATGATTGGCTGGGTTTGTATGTGGCTATTTAATGAAGCTGAATTAAATGCAATCAAACCGTCTCAAGTTATGTTCACTGAAGTGCTAAAAAGGAAATTGGCATCTCCAAATTCGCATAACTGATGAGAATTGTTGAACTATACTGATACAACCTACTTAGGCGGCTCCATTAAGGATCTCATGGCAACAAATGTGCAATGGGCTAAATTTAGCATTAGCGATAAACCAGGTTAGTTGTTTTGTGGTTTACTATATTGCATGTATCCAGCCTGGACATGCAACTTGATTCTGGAGTTCCTAATTAGTTCAAGCATCAATTTTAAGGAGAATCCATTAAAGACAGCAGGTAGAACACCAGAGAAAAAAGATATAAGATAGGATAAATAGAACCAGTTTTCTGCAGCCATTACAGTTCTGGCCTAGGAACCAGGAAACAGTGAATTCTAATCCTGCCTGAGGCAGGAAAGCTGGCTGGGTGACTTTGGGCCAATCACCAGGAGACAGTGAGTTCTAGTGTCTTATCTTAGTGTTGTAGCCTGCCAGCGGTTAGTGGAGCTGGCAGCAGAGTTGGGCAGTAAGGAGGTTGGGGAGGAACCTGGGCCGATCCTGGTGGCTGAGGAAGGCTCTGCATCAGAGGCAGAGATGGGGCCAGGGCAGGCTGGCAGTCATCAGCTGCCTTCGGGCTCAGACAGCAGTGAGGCGGGGGAGCAGCTGGAGCCGGTTCCCAGAACTGCAGAACTGCCAAAAGAACTGTTACGAACTAAGGGTCGACGTGGGAGTAAAGCCACAAGTGGACGGTGAATGCCCCTTCCCATAGGGATTAAAAGAAGAGCAAAAGGGGAGGGTTTTCTTTGCAGAAAATGATTTGTCGTTGCATCAGTGTGAAGATCTGTCTGTGCATCTCAGAAACTGTGCTGAGCCCTTCCTTGTCAGCACTGCGTTTGGACATATTTACCCGGCAGCTTTCTGAGATAGATAAAGTTTGAGCTCCTAATTACACCCCTGAAAGACTGTTTGCCAGACCTTTGGCTGAATGTGAATGCAAGAAATTCACCTTCATTTAATAAAAGGGGTTTGGTCGTGACAAAGAGTCTGCTTAGTGCTTTTGGGGGAAAGCCTGGGACAGAACAGGACCGGGCAAGACCCCTGTCTTGACAGTTACCCTTCAGGAGCAGAGCTGGGGGCAGGGAGGGGCTGGGCTGTCAAAGGAGGGGCCTCTCGCTGGTGCTTGCATGTGCCACTTTGGCTGCTGGGACGGATGGCCGTTGGGGCTCTTGGGGACCAGGTCCAAGGACTGTGGGGCCGAGGGCCACAGCCTGGGGCAATGAGAGGTCCTGTAACCTTCTCCTGGGTCGGGCTGCAAGTTCCCCCGTGGTCCTTAGGAGAACCTGCCAAGATTTAGTCAGACTGCTGCCCTTCGGCCTTGGCTGCCCTTCCCTTGGCCTCTACTCCGTGGTGCAGGGCTTGCATGGCCTCTTGGGGGCAGTGGGTGAGCCAGGAATAGGAGAGACAGCTGTACCAGCCGCTGCTTAACTTCTCCTTTGGTTTATCTCTCCTTCCTCCCCGCCCCCTCCCTCCTCCTGGCAGGATCTCCCGAGAGTAAGTATGCGTGGGGTGGCTTTGCTGGCATCCTCAGCCCATACAAATGCAAGGGGTGCCCAGGACTCGTCCTGGAACCTGAATCTTCTAATGTCCCCAAGGTGCTTTTTCCAAAAGGCAACTGGACGTTCTTGATTTTTTGTTTTTTCTTTGAAAACCTTTCGCTTCCCATCCAAGAAGCTTCTTCAGTTCTGACTCGTTAAGAGTTACAACTTCACCCAGAACTGAAGAAGCTTCTTGGACGTGCAAGCGAAAGGTCTTCAAAGAAAAAAACAAACAAGAAAGTCCACCACCATTCGGGACAACTATGAGCCTGGATGACGGAGCGTCTCCAGAGACATCGAGCCAAATGCTGCTTCTGGGCTGGCGGTCACTCTGTATGTACGGGGCGGTTGGGGCTGAGAGTTTGGACCCCTCGTTTTCCCCTTGTTCCCTGCGGCGTGGAACCCCAATACAGCCTGCAAGGGGTTGATTTTGGTCAAGCCCTGCAAATCGTAGCATTTATTTCAAATGCCCCGGTTGGTGGACTTCATCCTCAGGCCAAAGGCTCTGATCGCTGAGCCACTTTTGATGCCGTGGCACAGCGGTCAAAGCCACTGAGCTTGTCAGCTGGAGAGCTGACAGCCCAGGTTCGAGACTCAAGCTCCACAAGACGGAACGAGCTCCCATTCCTTTGCCTCAGTTCCTGCCCACCAGCAGATCGAAAGCCTGTGAATGCAAGTCGATAAATAGGTACCACTTTGGGGGAAAGGTCAGAACGTTCTGTGAGCCTCTCTGTGGAGCCACACTGGCCATGGAAATTGTCTTCACACAACGCTGGCTCCCTCAACCAAGAAACAGAGATGAGCGCTGCACCCCAGAGCCGGGTTTGATACCTTACTTTCTCCTCTAAAGATGGGGCATCATAGCCCATGCACCAAGAAGGGCCACCTCACGAGAGGCGCATGCAAGAGGCCAAGCCCCTCTGAGACCCCTAGAGGTGGGAAGGGCTCTGTGGCTGCAGAAGACGCTGGCCGCTCCCTCCGCTTATCCCCACCTCGCTGGCCGGGCCAGGGCCCCAGAGAGGCATCTCATCCAGCCAGCTCTCCTCCTGCCCTGCTGTTCATCCCATCTTGGAGGTGGAAAGGAAGCCCTGCGTTGCCCATCGCAGTCTGTGCCATCAGCTTCTGGATCTCCAGAGCTCCTTTCGGTCACCAAGGGGCCTCCTTTCTACCTTCTGCTGGGGTGCCTTGAGCCCCACAGTGTCCTGGGGCAAGGAGTGAACCCATGGGGCGTTCTCATTGCAGGCCGGGGAAGAGCCGCCTTCAGGGTGCTGCTTCTGCCCGTTGTGTGGATGGAGGGGCCTGCCAACCACTTCTACTTCCTCCCCTCTTCGTTTCCTGCCTGATAGATTTCCAAACCAGCCTTTCTCCACCTTGGTCCCCATGAAGATTGAGGTGGGGGGGGAGACTTCAACTCCCAGAATTCCCCAGCCAGCAGGAGTTGACACAGGTCTCAGTTGCGTTTGTGATGACACAGTGGTCATTTGCACAGTTAAGCTCGTTCTGTACCAGATGCAGAGGTGGGTATTCAGCCGGTTCTGACCGGTTCTGGAGAACCGGCAGCGGAAATTTTGAGTAGTTCGGAGAACTGGAAAATCCCACCTCTGACTGGCCCCGCCAACCCCCATCTCTTCTCTGCCGCCCGTCGAGTCCCAGCTGATCGGCTGGGTCTCCTTTGGTTGCCCTACACAGGAGAACGGAGCTGGAAAGTGGGATGGGGAGGGAAGGGGGATTTTACAGTATATCCTTCCTTGCCATGCCCACCAAGCTGTGCCACGCCCAAGCCACGCCCACAGAACCAGTAGTAAAAAATTTTTGAATCCCACCACTCCAGAGATGCCTCTGCCAGGGGGTTCTTTGAAGTGGGGCGACCTCAGTTTCTGGCGGGCAGACCCCTGACCCCTTTTGCCCCAGCTCTCCCCGAGGAAAGTCCCCATAGCTCAAGAGAGGGCCCCTGCTGGGTGTGTGAGTGTGTGCGCCTGTGCGTTGGCGTGGTCTCGTGTGTGTGTTCTTGTGTCTGACGGGGTGTTGTTGTTTTTTTCTCCGCCTGCCCCAAGGATGAAGGACACCAGCCGGAAGAACAACGTCTTCGCCCAGTTCCGGAAGAACGAGAGGGACAAACAGAAACTGATCGAGGCCGTGGCCAAGCAGCTCCGCAGCCTCATCAGCACCAGCCACCACTCCTGAAGGGGGCCACAGGACACGTGGCGGCCCCGGGTGGGTGGAAAGGGGGGGGGAATGGCAGGGCGGGGCCTGTGCCCGGATACCGTGAGGAGGGGGCGGAGCGGCTTCGGGCAACCAGCGTGGCTGCTGAAGGATCACTACGATGCACCTTGCGGGACTGCTCAGTGGTACCTCCTCCCCTCTGGAGGAGCCTGGCTCGCTTGGGAAAGACTGCTCCTGGAGCTGGAAGCTCAGAGCCCCAGAGAGCCTTCCAGGAAGGCCAAGGCCAGGGATCTGTCAGCACTTCCAGGTTCCTGGACACACCTTGGCAATGAAGCACTAATGCAGGGGGAGTCCAACCTTGGCCACCTTTGAAGACTTCCGGACTTCAGTTCCCAGAATTCCCCAGTCAGCCATGCTGACTGGGGAATTCTGGGAATTGAAGTCCATTAGTCTTAAGGGGGGGACGACCAAAGTTGGACACTCCTGGTTTAAAGGGAACAATTGACACTTTCAAAGGGAAACATTTACAACCCCCCCCCACCTCCTGTGGGGTGCCCTGGACCCCCGTTTCAGCCCCCATTTTGTCTCCTTTCCGGAAAGGCGGCCTTCTTCTCTTGCTCCTCTGGCCACCTTTGAAACACAATCTGCTCTTATTTTCTTTTTAATGGCTGCTCTCCTCCCTCGTTTCTTAGTGATCCATTTTTTAAAAAATCCGATTTCTCAGCCTTTGAGCAGCTCCGCTCCGCTTTTCTGTAGGAAGCCAGGATGGGAAGCATTTTCCTCTTGTGGACAAAGGGAATAGGAGCTCTTTCACAATAAACTCGTTGGAAAATAAGATCTTTGTTTTAAAAACTCCCCAACCCCCGCCCCAATTTTTAATGAAAAGAATGGAACTCGCCTAAGAGGCTTCTGGTGTTGGGGCCTAAAGTTTTGCCCGACGTCATTGGGTCCAAAAACTTCAGGAGGGTGGACAGCCTATGCAATGGAAGCCCCTGTCTTTTAAAGCAGGGGTCCCCAAACTTGGCAACTTGTGGACTTCAACTCCCAGAATTCTCCAGTCAGCGTAGCTTACTCTCTTGTAATCCCCTTTTCTGCAATCTCTCCACTTTGGGAGGTTAAGAGAAAAAAGAAACAGACATGGCTGGCTGGAGAATTCTGGGAGTTGAAGTCCACAAGTCTTAAAAGTTTGCCAAGTTTGGGGACCCCTGTTTTAAAGGGAGAGCTGCTGCCCTCTTGGCTTTTTCCGATTCCCCCAGACCCAGAGACATCACGGCTTCCCCATCCTCTTGCCTGCTTTTGTGCCAAGAACCCCATTGTCCATGTGGCAAATAATTCACAGTCACCCTTGGAATGGGGAGGGGCATTACGTCCTTGTACATGACTTTCAGCTTCCCTCAAGCCCAAACAGCAGGGTAGCCGCCCCTTCCTGCAAAGCACTTGCCCACAGACCACCCAGAGACCCCCCAATGTGGGCATTTGTGGCCAGAGAAGATGGTGTCCATCTGCTGGCCATCTCAGACCTTCCTTGTTGGCTCCTCCATGTTGCCCTTGGCTTCAGTGACATTTGGGGTGTGGGGGTAGATGGAATAGATCGGGGGGTCTCCAAACACAGCCACTTTTAAGACTGGTGGACTTCAATTCCCAGAATTCCCCAGCCAAATCTTGAAAATGGCCATGTTTGGAGACCCCACCCAGAATAGCGTGTAACAGGCGGCAAAGACCACTTCTTGGACGTTCAGGGCGAAGGTCTTCCTCAATCTGGCAGTCCATCTCATTGGCTGCAGAAGGGCTGACCCTGGCCGGTCAGACAAGTGCCTTCCAAGGAGTCTCAGCACAAGCTCACTTCTGGCTGGAATGGCCATGGACCAAGCCAACCCAGGTGGCACCCTGGCGGACCAAGGAGCCTCCGCCATCTTGCCTTCGGCCAAAGAGCCTCCGCCATCTTGTCTTCACTGCTGAGCAATTGGAGATGGCCCCACCGCTTTGCGCAGGTCCTGAGATGGAGACTTTGAGGCCAGTGTCTCAATCTCCACTAAAGATGGAGAGGAGAGAAAGCCCCTCGGCCCTGTTGGGTTGGATGAGTTCCTCAGGCCTTCTTGAGTTCCCCACCCACTGGCTTGTTTCCTTCCTTCCGGTTGCCGTTCCTCTGCTGTGCTGGGCCCTTGAGGGTCATCTCTGGAAGTGAGGAACACAGCTGGGCATCTTCTGCATGAGGCTTTCTCCTAACCCTGAGGGCATGGAGTTCCTTCTTCTTCTCTTTAACTCTGGCCACATGGCTGGCTGTCCACTAGAGGGTCTATAAAGTCCAGCCTCATGCCTAGGCCACACAAAGCCTCCCAGTGCCTCCAAGACCAGCCCCAAAGTCTTCCCACCCTTGGTCCAGCTGGAGCTGCCCGAGGCCTCTTTGGACCACCCTGGAGGGACCTGGTCATCTTCCTTCTTTCCTTCAAAGCCAACCTGCCTTGTGAGATACCTGGCCCCCTGATGAGGCAGATCTCACCATGGAGAGGGGCTGGGACCCACCTCTGAACATCGGCTGGCCTGCTGCTTGCAGGCAAGGAGAGCAGGACTGCGTGGCCTCGGGACGAAGCCCGGGGTGGGGTGGGGGGTCGGCCTTGTCCAAAGCTGCCCTCCCCTCAAGGGACCCCGTTCAAAACCCAGCCTGGTCTCTGGGCCCAAAGACCACTACTCCCTCCGCCCAGTTTGCCTTATCCAGAGAAGGACAAGGGGCTTCGCCTCCAACCTGGGTCTTGTCCAGTTCGGCAGTGCCCCAGGGGTCTGCCTGCCACGGGGGGAAAAAGAGAGGCTGATTTCTCTCTGCAGCAGCCCAAGCAAGCCCACCTTGGCCCCAACCCACAGAACCAGCCTCCTGGCACCTGGGAGAGCGGCTCCTGTTGAGGTCGCCCTTTTTGAGAGGGTCAAGCTCTTTGGATGGAAGAAGTGGGGAGGGGTTGATCAGGTTGGCCATCGGTGGCTTGTTTTGAGCTGGGCCCTGCCATTTCCTGCCGGTTGTAAGAAAACTCCCGGCTTGTGGTGCCTCTTCCTCTCCTTAACCAGATACGAACCCCCAGATCTTTTAGGGTTGCTCCTTGGAAGGGCTCTGTCCCACTTCTCTCTACGAAGACGTGCCCGTCCATTCCCCGCCCTTCGTGGCCTCCTCGGAGTTCAGAGCCAGGATTCGAGTAGTTTTGGCACTTGGTTGAATACTCATGGGGGTCTCCAGTCTTGGCAGCTTTAAGACCTGTGGGCTTCAAGGCCTAGAATTCCTCAGTCAGCCGTGCACCGTAAAGTTGCCACAGATGGAGAGCCCCGGCCCAAAGAGGAAGGGTCTCCCCCGGGTTCTTTCTTGTGGCTGAATTCTCAAATCCCCATTTATCTCCACCATCGTAGGACGTCATCGAGCAGTGGTGGTAATGCTACCGGTTCGGCCCGGTTCTCCTGAGCCGGTAGCGCCGATGAGCAGCGGAGAGCGAACCGTTTCTCTCCGCCGTTCTGCTGTTGGGCTCACTCACCCACCCACCCATCTGGGCTGCCACACTCACCTTCATCCTCTGCTTTTGAAGCGCAGCTGCTTTGCGCGACACAGCAATTGCCGCGCGGCAGCTGTTGAAGCGACCGGGAGAGTGCAGGCTTGCAGGAGGTGAGTTGGAACGCCTCTTGCGCCTGCGCAAAGTGTGGGCTTGGCGCACGCGCGCAAGCAAAGGATGTGCACATGCACGCAAAGCACGCCCACCAAGCCACGCCCACTGAAAGGTTTTGAATCCCACCACTGAGTATGAGGCTATTAGTGTCTGATTTTTTTTAAAAAATTCAGTAATTTTGGAGAAGTGAGCAATCCCACCAGTCCGTAGGGAGGGAGAGGGGCCTCGGGGCTCCAACTTAAGGCGGGGTCTGGCAGGCCTCCAGGAGTTGGCCAACGAGACTCTCCCTGCACAAGGAGGGTTCATGGCCGTCCGCCAGCTGTTTTTGCCAGAGTTGCAAGGCCTTTTCCCCTCCCCCCCCCGCTTCTTTTCTCTTCTGAGTAGTTTTCTCAACCTTTTTGAGGCGGCCCGGAATCAAATTTACAAGCTACCTTTTGAACCAGTGGCCAAGGAGGTGGCTGCAGTGGCTTAACCGGCCACCAACTGGGAAAGCATTTGAAAAACGGACCCTTTTGATTCAGCCACAACGTCCTGCGCACATCCCAGCTTCTCAAAGGGTCCTTTATGAGTTGCTTATGCACACAACGTATGTCTGTGCACACATACACACACACACACAGACACAGACACACACGGGCTTTTCCAGATAGCTATTCTGGGTGGCTATTTCTGAAAGTAAGGTGGGAAATAGAGGTGGCTGCTTATTCTTCTTTTTTCTTTGCACAAGCTGTTGCACAACGTGGGAAACTTGGGATTTGTATAAGGGACCCTCGCCTGGCCGGGCAATACAGCTGTTGGATCCAGCAGGTAAAATGGGACCGTGTGGGGTTTACCAATTAAATGGCATTAAATATTAGCATGTGGATTTGAACTGTACATATATTCCTCCTGTTGTAACTTTTATTAAAAGCTGTATGAATGGACCTGTTTGGAGTGCTGCTCCTTGGTGCTTCCCTATAGAAAGCGACACATCCTCAAAGCGTTCGTTGCAAATAACTCCATACTGAACATTATCCCCAAATGGCAACTGGACTTCCTTGGGGGTTTTTTTTTTTCTTCCCCCTTCAAAATGTTTCGCTTCTCGTCTAAGAAACTTCTTCAGTTTTTGGGGAGCACTTTTGGGACACCCACGACCTGGATCAGGGGTCTCCAACCTTGGCTACTTTTAAGACCTGTGGACTTCAACTCCCAGAGTTCCCCAAGCCACACCACGCCTACCAAGCCACGCCCACAGAACCAGTAGTAAAAAAAAATTTTTTGAATCCCACCACTGGTCTACACTCAAAGAATATGGGACGAGACCACGCCTGGGAAATGTTAAACAGGCAGTAAGATCGGGAGAAAGACTGGAAAACGAATTCATGGGCTTAGTATGAAGGGAGAAGGTCAGAAAGACCCCAAACGTCTGACCGGCTTGTTCACATTTCAGGCTGTTGGCTCAACCGAGGGAGAAATCCAAAATTTCAAGGCACAAAGTTGATTGCTGTCTGGAAAGCCTTATAAACGTTTTGTGTGAGACAGAAAAAAAAATGAACTTGTGATAGATGCTTTTGATTAGGAAAAAAAAAATGACCAAAAAATGAAGAGCCTGGTATAACCACAGAGTAAGAGGTAAAGTTATAACTGCTGTTAACAAAAATTGGAAGCTATTTTTTATATGTTTTCTTTCCTTTTCCCTCTACATTTTGGTTTTCCTATTCTGCCTTCTTTTCTTTATTCTAAGTTTGTCTATCAACGATTGTAAATATATTCCGTCAAATATATTTCTTTACTAAAAACCTCAATAAAGTTATATCAACATTTCAGGCGCATGACTAGTGTTTCCTTCAGCTGAGGAGGAAACAGCCTCGAAAGGGTTTAAAAAAACAACAACCCACAAGCTAATGTCAGCCAATAATACAGAATTTCTCAACCTCAGCTGCTTTAGGATTTATGAACTTCAACTCCCAGAATTCCCCCAGCCTGCAACGTGGCCTGGGTAATTCTGGGAATTACACATCGTAATGGCGAGGTTGGCTGCAGAACTCTGGGAGCTGGAAGGCTACAGATGTTAAAGCAAATGGGCTGAGGGATTTTGGCAGCAAGACTACTGTATACACAAAAAATGGAAGGACACTTCGATTCCCATCACCATGGATGAATGGCTACAAAAGCTGATGGACTTAGCAGAGATGGCTAAATTGACCGTTTTGATCAAAGAAAAGAATACGAGGACTTTTTTTTTCTGCTTGGAAACCACTCCTGGGCTTTGTGCTTGAGTTGGGGGAAAAAAATGAAACTTCCGATTTTGGGTTTTACTGATTAAGTTGATTTGTCCTTATAGAAATGGCTAGTTTATACTACTGTGGAAAAGTAAAAAGCTGAGGTTCGATGCTCATGCTTTATTCTACCGCAACAGAAGGAGTCGGATGAAGTCAACACTTTATTTTTCTTTTCCACACTTCTTTCTTCCACTTCCCTTCCCCACTGTGTCCCAACATTTGCTTTTGTACTTTTGTATTTTATACTATAAACTATGAACCGGTAGCTAATTTTATCATTTCTAATGGCGGGTTCAGTGAACTGGTAAATCCCACCCCTGGCTGGCCCCGCCTCTCCCAGGAGTCCCCACGCAGACTGCTTTGGATGCCAGGTAAGTACAGGGCCCACTTGGAGGCTCGGGGAGGGTGAAAAACGGGCTTCCAGGAGGCTCTGGAAAACCTCCAGAGGGCCTCCGGAGTCCGGGGAGGCCATTTTCACCCTCTCGGAGGCTCGAGGAAAGCCTCGGGAGCCCAGGGAGAACGAAAATGCCCCCCTCCCTACCATGGTGCAGGAGGCCAACTAGGCCACACCCACCATGGCCACAACCACCCAACCACCAGGCAGAGAACCAGTTGCTAAAATTTTTGCCCACCCCTGACTATAAACTACTAAAATGAAAACAATTTCGCAGGAATTCTGGGAGTTGAAGCCCACATATCTTACAGTTGCTAAGATTGAGAAATATTGATTCCACCTTATTTATTTATTTAGTGTACGGCACGTGTTAGCCAGGGATCACCGAGGTGGCTGGCTGCCACTGTGAAAGGAAATTTTTTCGGGCGATGTTATTTTTACCTGCGGGACGCCTGAATGCCAGTAGGCAATCGAGGCTCTTTTCCTTGTCCTTCCGCGGTTTATTCGCTTACGGGAATCGAGCCGCCGAGCTGTCGAACTCAGCAGCGCGCAGACCCAGCGTCTTACCATGTGATTGGATTGCCATTTGTCAGAAATGGCGTAGGGTCCCCCCGCTTGGGCAGGGGGTTGGACTAGATGACCTACAAGGTCCCTTCCAACTCTAATTATCTGCTATTTATCTGTTATTTATCTGTGAGCCATTGCGGCCCTGATTCCATCTGTCGGTCCCTGATGGGACACAGTGAGATAGCAACAGCAATAGCAGTAACACTTACACTTATATACCGCTTCATAGTGCTTTGCAGCAGTGGCCTCCAATTTTTTGGACACCAGGGACTGGTTCCTTGGAGAGTGTTTTTTCTATGAACTAGAGGGGACCTGGGTTCATGTGCTACCTGCATCCTATGGATGGGTCTTTGCTTGTTTCTGCGGCCCAATTTCTGGCATGCTGCGGCCCAGTGCCAGTCCATGGACCGAGGGTTGAAGACCCCTGCTTTATAGCCCTCTCTAAAATGCTTTAGGGCAGGGGTCTCCAACCTTAGCCACTTTTAAGACTTGTGGTCTTCAACTCCCAGAATTCCTCAGCCAGGTTTGCTAGTTGAAGTCCACAAGTCTTAAAGTTGCCACAGTTGGAGACCCTTGGTTTAGGGAGTCAGCATATCGCCCCTCCCCCCAACAATCTGAGTCCTCACTGACAGAAAGATGGAAGGCTCAGTCAACCTTAAGCCGGTCAGGATCGAACTGCCAACAGTGGGCAGAGTTAGCCTGCAAGAGTGCACTTTATCCCCTGTACCACCATGGCTCATATGAGGTGAAGGACTGAGGGACTCATCCCCACCTCCCCACCCCACCCCTGAAACCTTACTTCCTGTTTCCACCTCTCAGTCTCTTGCTGCCTCAGCAGAAAGTCCTCCACCAGGGTTACCGCCTGGGCACAGGTCTCCGGCCCGCTTTCTCCTACCCAGCCCTGGAGGTCCTCAGGCAAGATGGCCAAGAACTGCTCCAGGACCACCAGCTCCACCATCCGTTCTTTCGAATTCAGCTCCGGCTGCAGCCAGTTGAGACACAGTTCCCGCAGCCGGGCGCAGACGTCCCAAGGCCCCTCTGCCTCTTGGTAGCAAAACCAGCGGAAGTGTTGCCGGTGCATTTCCGCGCTGGAGGTCTCCTGGGCTCGGCCCTCTCCCTTCACCTCTCCATCCTCCCCTTGCTCTGCAGGGTCTGCATCCAGGCTGGTCTTGAGGGGTCTCTCTGGTGCCAGAAGCCCACCTGTCTCTTCTTGGAGGAGCTCTTCGCCAGCCCTGGTTTCCGCAGGAGCCAGAACCCCCGGGATATGGGGGTGGCTCCACCCTGAATACGGGGATGGTGTGTTCTTCAGGATGTCCCGCCATTGGGCTTCCCAACAGGGTGACAGCATCCCCTCCTCGAGGTCCTGTTCTGTTGGCTTGGCTGTCATCCGGCTAAAATGCTCCCCTATGGTGAAAGCTTGGACAACATAAGGGCTCTTCCGGAATCGGGTCGGGCCGGCCAGCGCAAGGCCATTTCTCTCAAACTCCTCCATTTTGACTCCTTTTTCCACCCTGGTTTCGTACGGGTGGAGGCCCACGGAGGACACCTCCCATCGCTCGGCCGCCATTTCGGCCTCTGCTCTGCTCAACTGTTCGCCTTCCCAGCCCAGCAATGGTTTCTTTCTGCGGACATGATCGAAGGGGTCTGAGTCCAAGTTTGGACAAGTTCAGACTGGTACTTACAAGGGACAGATGATGGGATTTCAAAGCTTCTCACCTACAGAAAAACCTGGGGGCGTCTTCTCTCCAACCAACTTCTTCCTGAAGAACAGAGAGAGAAAGATGGATGAGAAGGAGGAAAAATGTAATACTGAAACAGCCACTCGCTGAACCGCAGAATCTCAAAGCTGCAAAGGGCCACTGAGGTCATCCAATTCAGCGTCTTGCTCAGGGTAAGAATCCAGATTGAACCATTGTCAGGAAGCCATCTTGAACAACCAGCAAAAAGCAGCCCAACAACTCTCTGATGATACTCCCACCACAAAATGGCTGTTAAATGAATCCGGCTTCTCTCATTTACTTTGCTTGTAGGAAGCCGGCTGGGAAGGTTGCAAATGTAATTACATGACCCCAGGACTATGCAACTATTCAATCAATTGATTGATCAAAGGGTTGCCAACCTTTTGGACATCAAGGACCACTAAACTCATAATTTTAAATCCCGCAGACCAGAGATCCTGGCAAAATCCCAAAAAACGTCTACAGAAAAATTCCCCACCCTGTTTTCCTACCGATCGATCATTCTTTATTTGGGATCGCGGGATACCATCTCCAGCTCTGTTCTCAGGGAGGGAGAGAGAGACTTTTGGCTTCATGCAAGGAAAGCAGCAGAAACAGCAGAAGTCTTTCTTTCTCTCCCCCAAATTCTGCCAGAATTTGTGAGACTTGTCATGCCGGTGCAGCCTCTTGGAGCAGGAGGCCTTGCAGGGTCCCAAAGACTCATTTCTGGCAG
>JANHFN010005310.1:40113-54315 GCA_032468175.1 Toxicocalamus goodenoughensis
GGGGTGAGAGACGACAGACTAGCCTAACACCGTTTTTACGGCCGGTATATAAAATAAGAAGCTTTTGTAAATTCCGCTATGTGGGATTTTAGGGGGAGGGGGGGAGAGAATAACACAGCGGAAGGTGAGGTAATAGCAAGAGAAATGGGGTTCATTCTTTCCCCCGATCTATAAAAAGTGGCCCGAAGCTAAACGACGATGCAAGTCCCACAACTCCCTTCCTCGCCGGAAAAGAATCGCGTCGTCAGATGCGCACGTGGGACGAAAGGGCCCCGCGCGACTTCGCCTCGCTTCGCTTTTGATCGCCTGCGCTCCTTCTCGCACCAATTCCGAGATTCAGCTCGACGCCAGCTTCCCCTTCCGTCGGAGGACGTCTAAGGACAGAAAGAAAGAAAAGAAACAAGGCAAAGGGCAAACAACCGAGCTGAAGAAAGCAGAGGTGAGAGGTGATCCCCCCTGGCTTGGTCATGAACTCCGGAGGAGCCAAGCCGCCGGTCTTCCGCCGCCAAAGGTCGAGGCGGGCTACTTTTAGACAAACTTGGGTGGGGCGCTCGCCCACATCCTCTCAAAACACTCCCCGGGTCCGGGTAACTGGCTCCCTAGAGCGCTCCTTCTCTTCCCCTCGCCCTGTGAGAAGAAGGCCCAACCCCGACTTGTTTTCTTTTGGGGGGCCGTCCGGGAAAAAGTCTGGGAAAACAAACCTGGCCTTGCGTGAGACGCAGTGGGAGGCGGGGGGGGGGGGGTGAAAGCCGACAGGTCCCCTGAGAGGAAGGAAGCGACAGTCCCAGCCTCAGCAGGCTCCAAAGGGAGGAGACAAAAGAGGTCACCAGGAGGGAGAAGGTTCCTCACCCCCGAGTGAACTTGTGGCCTTCAGATGGACCTGGAAGGCCGGCTGAGCAGGTGGGTGCGTCTTAAGTTCAGGTGGATACATTCCTTCCTACATATTCTTACTTGTATGTACAGGTAGTCCTCCACTTACAACAGTTCCTTTAGTGGCTGTTCAAAGTTACAACACAGTGAAAGCACAGTGACAAGGATTGTTTGGATACTGGTCCTTAAATACATTTTTAACTAAAAAAATACCATTATTGAATTAGAGGATTTGAACAGAGTAAAACCTAATTGACCTGGAATGTTCCTAATAGAGACATTGACTCTATTGTCTGCCTGCCTGTCTGTCTGTCTCTTTCTATCTTTCTATCTCTCTATCTATCTTTCTTTCTTTCTTTCTTTCTTTCTTTCTTTCTTTCTTTCTTTCTTTCTTTCTTTCTGTATCCCACCTTATTTTTACAAATAACATAAGCTGATGAACATGTCCAACACTCCTTTCTCCTCCTATTTTTCCTCATAACAACAATTCTGTGAGGTGAGTTGATCTGAGAGAGAGTGACTGGCCCAAGGAAAAACCCAGCTAGCTCAATAGTGATTTCATAATTGTTTTTGGATTATCATCCTGGAATGTACAAACTGAAATTAGGCAATTCAGACTTTTAAGAAGATAAAGAAGACTGTCATCTGGTCCCTGAATGTTGACCCGAAAGGCTCAGCAAGAACAATGTTGGTAAAATGATTCCATTCACAGTCTTTGGGGAATGGGCATTGTAATATTTCAATAAATATGTTGTTTTAGGCCATTCTTCAGGATAGAAATTACACTATCTTTAATGAAACAGGATGCCATAAATTATGGGATGTGTTCAGTATTATTCTTTGTCCAGTGTTCACAGAGTAGGGCCCCTTTTCCGTGCAAATTGTACTATGCATTAACCATCAGAACTTCCTCCAAGAGTGGGGAAACTGAGGCTCTGGAAAAACTTCCAAATTATGATGCCAGCATCCCTAATTATTGCACATGCTGGCTGGGGCTACTGAGTGTTGTAGTTTAGCAACTTCTTCAGAGCCGTATCATTCAGGGTAGCAATATCTAGCCAAAGTGGCTGATCTATAAAAGCTATCTGAGGTTGGATCTAATGGTCCTGGATAAGACATCATCATGATATGCCAGTATTATAGAACATCCTAGGAAACAAAAAACCCAAAAATATCCTTGAGGAGAGCAGTGGCAAACTACTTTGATAAAGTTCCAAGGAAAGTTTTCAGCTAGTCCTCAAAGTACAACTATTCATTTAGCAATTGTTCCAAGACATTAGGGCACTAAAAACAGTGACTTACAACCAGTCCTTACACTTACAACTATCACAGCCATCCTCAGGGTTACCTGATCACAATTTGGGCAACTGGTTCATATGGTGGCAGTGTCTTGGGGTCACATGATCACCATTTGTGCCTTTCCAGATGGCTTCTGACAAGTCAGCAGGGAAGTTTACAAATCACAGCTGATGCTTAACTACCATGGTAAAAATGGTCCTGAAATTGGTACAGTCACCTGTTGCTTCACTTAATCACTGCATCACTTAATGATGAATTTTTTCAGTTCCAGTTATGCTTATAAGTCAAGGAATTATAGTGGGCAGGAACTGAGAGTTTGGAGAGAGCAGGCTAAAATTCAATCTTAGCAATATGGAGTTACTGTTTGTCCATTGGGATGCTTAGGCAACTCCAGTAGTGTCTCCTGTTGGGGAAATACTACCTCTGAAGAGGCAGATCTGCAACAGGGTCTTCTTGGAGTGGCAGCTCATACCTGAACAGCAGGTGAAACAGACTCCATCTATTACTGTCTTACTTGGGGTTCAAAGTCCTTCCTACAGTGATTCAGGCCTTGACACTATTCACCTAAATTATTTTAATGTACTCTATATGGAGCTGCCTTTAAAGTAACCCATGGGTTGCCTGGCATTCATTGACAGGAATGTATTCCACCTCTACTGTGGGCTGCGCATCGCTTTCCTATTGGCTTCTGTGTGCCATTTATAGTGCTGGTATGAATCTATAAAGCCCTTTGTAGGACTATGCTAGCACTATGCTATCTTCAGGACCAAATTTGCCTACTTCGATCTAACCAAGCCCTAGAGATGAGACAGTGAGATACTCTCAAGTCCAGTTCTTTATTTGCTTGTACCTAATAGGCAGAATCTTACCAGATTAAAGTTACAATCTTCGATCTAACTTATCCAGTATACCCACAGAGATTCTAGCTACCCTGAACTTTTCCCTCCCTCCACCATCTAATTCTGGACTACACAGTCTCTTCTCTTGGGTCTCTCCCTAGAATGTGTTGCCTCCATCCTAAGAAGCTGCAATGCTACGCCAACATTTTCTCTCACTTTTCCTTCAGCTTCAGCCTCTATCACACCAACTTACTTGATCTTCTAGGAAAAGCATCTGGTGGCTCCCTGTTTTTGGAAGTGGTAGGAGAAGCAAGAATTGCTTTTCTGTAACAGTGCCTGCCTTTTGGAATGACCTCCCACTGAAACTTAAATTAGTTCTTATTTTGGCCATTGTGTGGGAGCCGCTGAATAAAAAGGATCTTTTGGAGTGTGTTTGGAACTTGATGCCTATTTTTTAAAATTATCTTTGGGGGTTTCTGGTTTGTATGTTTCAGATTCTATGTAATTTTAACGGGATGGGTGTCTTAATAATTTGGTATGTTTGTAAACCTGCTAAGAGCTCCGTGGGGTTGTTGCAGGGGACAGACTTGATAAATAAACAAGCTTGACTTGAGAAACACATAAGACTAGCAGGCCATAGGTTTCCCATTCCTGTGCCACACCTCTGCTGTACTGGAAAAATAACTGTAGGAATTAGAATATGCTATGTTAAGGATTGAATGAGATTGTATACAAAAATTCAGCAAATAGATAGAATTCTTACATACCTAGACTGACAAATCTTCATCCATTGAATCACGGTTGATAGGCAACAGAAGTTTGCTGTTTCATCACTTCTGCAATTGGGCTTAAGCTAAAGGAACAAATAAATTTGATGACTCTTTTTCTCAGAAAAATAGTTAATTGAGTTCAGTGGGGCTTAGATCCCTTGAAGACTGATGGAGAAAATTAAACTGTATTTAAATTAAAGACTAGTGCTGTATTAATAATAATGTATTAGAGAACTAAAACTTAACACACGTGAGAACCATTTTTATATAATAAGAAAGCCAATTATTTGTTTGTCTAAAAAAAGGAAAATAAAAATGCAGCATCTGTAATTTTCAAAGTTATTTGCTACAATCTCCTCCTATGTCTCCAACAATAGTTAAAATGATGCAAGTGAGCCCGAAAGCCATGTTCTAGGTGGACAGTATAATAATGGCAGTCCATGGAAAACAGCACATTCCTGAAGACAGCTCAACAGCTGTGTAACACCTAGAACATAGTCAAGCCTTTTCGTTAACCTGTTGTCTTTAAAATGTGTTCAACCACAACTCCCATCATCCTCAAACACGATGCTAAAGTCCATTAAACTCTGGCTTACATTTAGTTCATGTTACATCGTAGGATGAGATAAATGCGATTATAGAATGAGATAACTGAGCCGGTTTGGTCTAGCAGTTAAGGCACTAGGCTAGAAACCAGGAGATTGTGGTTTCTCATCCCACCATAGGCATGATATTCAACTCAGTGACTTTGAGCTAGTCATTCTCTCTTAGCCCAACTCACTTTTTCACCTTGAATTATATGGGACTGTATGCTATACCAGCAGTCACCAACTGGTGGTCTGTGAGAAAATTTTGGTGGTCTGCAGAAAATTATTTGCTTTTTTTATATTGCACTAAATTAGGGGTCCTCAAACTACGCCCCCCTGGGCCAGATACATACAATGAACATTTGTTTTGTTGCAGAGAATCTCTCCCTTTGAGGTCTTTTTGTGCGGGTCAGAGGGGGCAGAAATTCTGGCTTGGGGTACGAGGCTTTGGGCAAAGGCTGGAGGGAAGTGCTGCTGGTGGCAAAGAGCCGGAGGACCTTGTTCCAGTGGGATTGTATCATGGCCTGGACCTGGCTGACCATCTCAGCCCACTGAGCATCCAGGCGTCAATACCTGGCCTTGCACTTGCAGGTCTTCCTTCTGCTTGGAAAACCTATGCTTGTAGTCCTCTGTGACGTGCTTCTGCTGAGCCTCCTTCTTGATCAGATCCAATTTGAACTGAGACAGCTGTTTTGCCAACTCTTTCTCATGGTGGCTGCTTAGCTCCAACAACTGCTTCCTGTTGGGACCCTAAGGAGCCCGGACAGGGAGGGGAGGAGTCCTGGGAGGGGAGGGATGAGTAGAGGTCGGCAAAGCACCCCTCGACATGAGTGATATCGAGTTGGCCACACGCACCTAGTCACATGACCACCTAGTCATGCTCACCTAGCCGGTAATTACGCTGATCATCTTAGTGGTCCACGGGATTTAAAATTATGACTTTAGTGGTCCCTGAGATCCAAAAGGTTGGGGACCCCTGTACTATACTGTATGAAGGCCTTTATTTCCTTTAGGGGTTTTTTCCCCAGATTACTCTGTCTAAAATGTAGGTGAGTAATTTAACTTAGCCTGGTGGCCCACAAACAACATGCTTCTTTAGAGGTGCTGTGGGCAGCCATCCATCAGCTTTTCCAACCATGGAATACCAGAGTCAATGAGAAGTGAATGGGCCGCAGTTCAGGAACAAGCCGTGCAGGGGAGGTTGCTAACTTAATGCAGTGTTAGGAGGTGGCACTTTTAAGCAGCTGTTCCTCATGCATATTTCATTACAGCACCAGATAATGCATCCCACCACCTTCTCAATTATTCCCAGATGAACATTTCTAAGACGTTTTGACATCTGCCTTAATGCCTGTTATTAATTTAGTAATTGCAGGAGTCACAAATATAAGTGTAAAACATATGTGAGTGAAAGGGTAAAGGAGAGAAGTAGGTTTCAATTTTATTCCACTTTCTAGAAATAAGCCTTAATCATTCCCAGTAAATGTTGATAGTAACTATCCTCAAACTGGTGTCTTTCAAATGTCTATGGCTTCAATTTAAACCATTGTAGATCTGGTGCAATGCTAACCTATGATAGCTCTAGGAACTGTCATCCAGTATATCTGGTGGGCACCAGACTGGGAAAGGTTTTCGTACAAAGTTGACACATTAAGATTGAAATCCCTTGCCAGTTTCCTAATAAGTTTTGGATATACAAAGGCACAGACTTAATTCCTGTGTTTCAGAACACCTTGATAAATAGTTTATATCAAAGTTTATTAAAGTTCTAACTTGGTAAAATATCTCAATTATATCTATTTATCATATCTATTTATTTAGATCCATTTTATCTTGTACCCAGATCCTTGAATTGATACCAGCTTTGGAAACCAATGAAATATCCCAAGTTCTGTACTTTATTTGATTTAATGCATTTATTTTTTTAAAAAAAAATTAATTGAAAAAGAGGGATTGTAGCATGCCATCAAACGCTGCCCAAAATCTGAAACATTTTTTTTCTAATTGCCAGGAATGCTTCTAGATGTTCCATGCATGCCACAAGCAATCTTAGGGAATAAAGTTGTTGGGGCTGCAGATAAGTGCTCTCTTGGGAAGCATAGCCACCTTAGAAGAAAAGAGGTTCTTGTACTTGTCTCTTTTTTTAAATGGGCAAGGAAGCCTACAGAGGGTGTGCGTGTGGGTGGGTGCCAGAACAGTCAAGATGGCAATGAGAAAAGCCCAGATTATTTCAAGGTGGACTGAACTTCTAACAAACATATCTAAACTACATTAGGACTTTGATCTAAATAGGTATTTCTGAATAAGTACTTCACTAAAATGATCTGTATTCACTTTGAATTTTCCAGCAATATTCAAAGCACATAACATTGCTCTTACTTTGCTTTAAGCTTCAAATCTCCCTCTCTCTTTCTGTGTATGCATGGTGTATTTGTATGTATGCACATGTGTAATTGTAATAAAATTTTTGCTAAATCTTGTTTAACTCCTGATGCTCTGGCTTGCCTAATTCCTACTCTTCTGCAGGAGAATCACCCACTCTTTTGCTTCCCTTCCATATATGTCCCCATAAAGATGCAGACTACTACCAATCTTCCTTCCTTCCTTCCTTCCTTCCTACCCACCCACCTACCCACCTACCTACCTATCTACTGGACAAGGATAGCCCAGGCTTGGACAATAGGCACTTATCTATGCATCCTCTCACCTTTACCCTGTAAGTTACTACTAAGAAATAATACTTGACTAAATAGCAACCAGCTCCTTTGGGGAGAGAGAAGTATAGCAATTAGACTTACTTGTTGACCTTCAGAAACTATCCAGGAAATTAAGACAGAAATTATGACAACAGGAGTGTACATCAATAGTACATCCATGTTATGATAATCATCCTATCTGCCCACTTGAGACAAGCATGCACCTATATTGGGCAGCAGTGATATAGGAAGATACTAGTGTTGGATGGTCACTTTATATGTTGGATGATTTTTTTATATTGGTAAACCACTCTTGTACTTTATTGAGAAAACCACATATATAGACGATTTGGCATTCCTGAAAATGAGAATAAAAAAATTATGTCCGAGACAGTATTTTGAAGGCCCTAGGTTGCCTTCAAACTGTGATAATAATAATTATAGAAGGAGGGGCTTTTGCTGTAAAGGAGAGTTTTCATAAGTTCTTTGGGTTTTCCAAAATAATCTTTCTAATATACTCTTTCCAAGTATTTTCTGAAAAGTGAATGTGATTTCTAGATGAATGTAAAGGAAAAGAAAGAACTTATAAATTGTGAATTTTAAAACGGTGTCATGAGATTGATCTTTCCCAGCCTTTGGCTAGCTAGAAATATTGATATACATCTTCCACCATTATCAATCAGCACTACTATGCAAAGAGACATAGACAACACTCCAGAAGGCACTAAATTTGAAGACATCTGCATAATCATATAAAACTAATTGATATTTAATCTATAACCCTAATCAAGCATAGCATATTGTGAGAATGTATTTGCTAGACCTTTTCTGATTTGCTTAAATATACTGTGTGAATACAGCTGCTATATTGTTAACTCTCATTGCCCAGAACATTTAACCAAGGAGCAGTTCAATACCAAGGAGCCTATTTCTGGATTATATATAGGGTGGCATAACACATATGTTGCTTGGGAAGGAAATCCTAATTATTTCAATGAGACTTACGGACAGGAAGGAAAAATGGTTCAAATTAAGGTCAAAAGTTTTAGTCCTCTTGATAAAGTAAACAACAAATGTCCTATGATGGAACAGGATTGTTCACTGAATATGTTTATGTAACCTAGTTAGAGAAACTTCATTCCTGAGATATGTTTTGTTTGAAAGATGGAACAATACAGATGCCTGACTCTTTGTTTTCATGAAACCCATCTTATATGGAGATAGACAAGGGTCAAAGTGCATTATGAATAGCTGAATTATAAAACTGATTTTGATTTTAAGGAATCTTATCTTTTAAACCAGCACAGAAGAACAAATTGGCCATTTATAGATCAGATTGATCACAGTGTAAAATAAATAAAAAATTGATGTTTCTAAGCAGTAGAAATACATATGCAGAACAAGTGAATCAAGGTTGTAGGTTATTACTGAGCATCTAGAAAAGGATAAACCAGAGTGGAGCATCTAGAAAAGGATAAACCAGAGTGGAGCATCTAGAAAAGGATAAACCAAAGTGGAGCATCTAGAAAAGGATAAACCAGAGTGGAAGGACTCTAGAATTTTGGCTCCTGATGGAGAGAGAAAAAACTCTTTATGATCTGAATGGGTCACATATTTGGACAAATTCACATTTTGCACTAAGATTTGCTCGACTGAACATGTTGCACGCACCTCAACATTTTCATTAGTAGTTTGAACAGTCCCAATTATGATTTATTCAACGAACTATAAATAAACTAACCGTAGCTTTGTATGATATGTGAATCCAATATCCACTTTGGGAGGAAGGGAGCTATTCTCCAGAAAGATCCCCTCAACCTTTAAAAGATTGGCCAAAGAGCAGTTTAGTTATCTCCACCCTAGAACCATATCAGCATTATCTCAGAGGAACAATATGATTCACCATTCTGCTGCTTTCAGTTGGTAAATCTTCATTATTAATGCAATACAGGTGTAGCTTAGAGTTTACTTAATCACCTGTTCATTGATTTCCTTTTATTTCTGGTAAGCTTCATTTTATTATGAAAGAGAAAGGCTTGTACTTTCATTGTAGACCTGAGGGCAGTACTTATCTATTTATCCATAGTACATATTTGTGGACAAGCCAAAAATTTTAGATTGACTTTGGCTTATCTGTGGATTGGCTTATCTGCAAGTGCATATGGTAATATCTTTTTAAAATATCCCATATATACTCATACATAAACTTTGCCTTTGCAGCCATAAGAGATCTAAGCCCAGCCCACCTTAAATTTCATTGTCTTTTTACCACCAATTTGCTTTGGTCATTAATAGTTCAGATTCTTGTAGAGAGTGCTAACATGCAATAGAACTGTATTCATTTGAACTGACTCCGGATTTCCTGCATTTGTCAAAATCCTTCAGAATACATGGAAAAGACATAGCAGCATTTTGAGGATTAGCTTATCTATTTATTATTGCAGGGGTTAAAAATTTGAGGATTGGCTTATCTGCAGATGGCCTTATTCACAAGTATACTATAAATGGTAACTTTCTGTAGCTCATATATTCCCAATGTGTTAACCTGAATCATCCCTAAGGATAATGCCACTGGTCATCCACTGAAAGACCTCTAGATGAGGGATGATTTATATGCTATTTTATTTTGACAAGCAGCAGCAAGTCAAAATGTAAACTATCATTAGAAATTGGGGAATCCAAAAATGGAACCTGAAGATGTCTGCAGAGAAAAAAATGTGTTATGTCTCTGAGATAGATTCCTGATCTCTCTTCCAAAGTAAAGAAGCAAAAATAAGAATTATATCAACCTTTGCTATCCTTTCCCTTTTCTTCTAATACTTATTTTATTTTGTTTTCTCAAATGCCTACTCCTACGCAATAAAGATGTGTTATTGAGATACATTTATTCATGATTTTATCAAACTAATTTCCTGGCTTTGCATGCAGACTGGGTTCATACAACATGATGGTTGAAAATATGGTTGGCAAGTTTGTGGTTCAGTAGGTCATATAAATACAACCTTGTTATTGTAGCATATACTGTTTTTTAAAAATCTCGTTCTAAAGCTCTCTTCACATGCAACAATGCAGAGGTGGGAAACTAGAGATTTACCTTACATGAACTTGAGGAACAGAAGACCCGTTCAGTACAAAGTTTGGTCTGCCTGGATGAGAGATAACAGTATTTTTTTTCCCAGGCTCCTGGTTAGGAAAAAGTAGGATATGGAAGGGTTGGGGGGTAAGGCACTATACCCATAGTTATGTCATTGGGGCTAGTAGATCTGGGTTGCAAAAATCCAGAAGTCCACTAAATGGCAACAAAGTGTCAAAAACTATTTTCACTATATGCTGAAGTATAGATTGTCTGGATTTTTGCAGCCCAGATCCTAACATAACTGCATAGAACCAATCAATTCCTTCCGAGCAGTGCAATGATGTATGCATCCAGTTGACAATCAGTCACATAGACTGAAGGGGCTTACTCCTGAGTAAATGCAATGAAGTCCTAAGTAAGGCAACGCGCCAGTTCCCTTTTGCTTGTCAAAATGGCTTAGGAACATGTTACCAAGGGTGGGAGACAGACATGCGCTTATGTTAAGGAAGGGTGTAAGACTAATCTGGAAGGAAATGTCCTAACTCAGCCACCATCTAAAGGAAAACTTGAGAATAACATCAAGTTACTAATCTGGGATGAATTTGAACATTATAAATGATAAATGAGCTACAGGTAATGTTCATACAACACACTAAGCCATTAATTATAATTAATGAACTACATAGATGATGCTGGAATCAAATAAGCCACAAATTTTAGTGTATTGCATGAACCAGATCATCACATTAACCCAGAGGTCCTCAAACTTGGCAACTTTTAAGACTTGTGGACTTCAACTCCCAGAATTCTCCAGCCAGCTATGTCTTAAAGTTGCCAAGTTTGAAGACCTCTGCATTAACCTATAAACTAGTTTTTTTTACTTTAGTATGTACCATATGATCTGTTAAGCACACCTTATGCAGGAACACCATTCCCAGAGATTCACCACAGGTTGTATCAATGTGTTATATATTCCCTGCTGATTTTCATTGCATCATGTAAAATTGATGCTCTATTTTCACAACAGACCACTTCTCAAAAGTCCTGATGCAAGCATATGTGCTTGTCTCCTTATCAGTTGCTTTATGATGAGAATTCCTCCCTTAATCCCAGTCTCATGCTAGTTGCAAGCTTTGGCAGATGCAGCATCCTTTTGGTGCTTAATAGGTGTGGTGATGGAGGAATGTTCCAACCCAAATGAAACAGAAATAGGTAGCAGAGGTGCATCTTTTTCTTGATATAAAGGAGTAAAATAAAAAAACGGATTGCTTTGTTTTAGCAATGTACAAAATAACTGATGGTGGGATGGGCTATAGGGGATCTCCTGCCCAGTAGTAAGATATGCATTTTCTTCAAAAATATTCATTTAATACTGACAACTCCAGCTAATGGAGTATCATTCCTAGTATTTGATGAAGGATCAGTTATGTTCCTGTTTGGGTATTCTCTCATCTACATTTTCAGTTATTTATCTGGCTCAGTTCAACAATCCAATTCATATCTTGCCATGCTGGGGTTAAAGGAAAGGGAGGGAGTCCTACTTCTTAAGTTGGAACAGAACATCCTAATGTTAGCCCTGGATCAGGTCAAAGCCCATCATAGTCCCACATTTTGTTTCTCACAGTGGCCAATTAAATGTCACCGGGCAGCTCCCAAGCAAGAGTTGATCTTGGAATGGGGACATATGAGGAACAGCCTTAATTACTAAATCTAGGAGAAGAATCCATCCCAAGGAACCACCTACTCCGCCTTCCTGATATATAAGTGACCCAGTAAGGCACTTTTGGAGATCCTGCCTCCTAAGTCTCTCCTTCTATCTGCTGGTATCTCAAATACCCTAAGCCTAGTCTTCCTACTGGAACTTCAGAATTAATATATTTTTAGCATGCCTGACATGTACTATGGATGGTCTCATCTCATTATAACGTTCAAATCCTCTCCCCCATCTTGTTGCATTCAAATGTGTTGGACTGACCCTTCTAAATTTCCAACCAATAGATCCACTGGCTGCAATTAATGGGAACTGTATTTGGACAAATGTTTGTTTTAAAAGGTAACTTAAACCACCATAACTCTTACAAGGTTAAATTTTATAAGCTTCCTAAATATTAATATTGAGGGATCCTTGGTACTGTCTGAGCTTGGTTATTACAACCAACAGAGAGCACCAAGGAGCCTTCATTTCAGCCCTGAGCTACAAATAGTCCATTCGAGTATTAATATTTTCCTTCTGGGGGTTGTCTGAAAAATTAGACTTTTTAATAAAAAAAACCCTTTTCTTGTTAACTTGATTTGTGCCCATAATTAAGCAAGCCAGAACTAGTGGGGGGTTTTTTCAACACACACGCACACAATTTAATCTATGTTGGGCAGGGATTCTCTCTCAACATATCCTTGGTTATTTTTATATTAGAGATTTGTACTTACACAAATTACTTTCCCCCAAATGGGATGTGACACTTTTGGAAATTAAGGCCAGCCCTAAGGGCTCCAGCATGCCCAGATGATGGCGAAGACTTCCAAAATCATGTTCTTAAATAGAATTGCACCAGCTTTTGGACAGTTCTCTGTTCTTCTCCAGCCAGCTTCCCAGACACGGATAGAAGACAAGGGCGCGCGCCCCTCCCCTTTTAGAGAAAGTATGCTCTTGAATTATTTTTTTACTTGCCTGTTTCTGTCCCAAAGTGCTTGGTTACTAATCTCCAGAGCGTTGGTGGTGTAGCAATACCGGGATGGGGGTGGGGGTTGCCTGGTCAGTTGAAGTTTCTGAATCCAGGAAATCAGAAGAAAGTTGTCTCCCAATCCACTTGGCTCCCCTTAACTTCAAAGACCATTGGAGTTAGGCAGTTTTCTGGGAGCAGCCTTGGCCCTCAGTCCAATTCTTCTCGAACCCAATTCCTACCTAGCCCAAGCCTATGCAAAAAAAAAAAAAGGCCTGCTGTTAACTGCAGTTCAGGCTTCCTTTCTGATACCCACTGACTCCTTCCTCCCCACTTAGTTCTGACCTGTTCCCTTCCCGGTTGACCCACTGATCCTCCTTGTAAGCTCTCCCGGGAGGCTGTTACCCATTCTTCACCTGATCCAGGGGATTCAGTGCAGTATGAAGTCACTTAGCAGCTGGAGGTCTGCTTAGGGTGGGGAGCCTGTTTGGCAAGACGTGGGGTCCTTGAAGATCATTGCTGCATTCAGCTGAAGAACTGGGGGGCACTGCCTCTTCTCATATGAAAGGACAAGTAGTGTGGGGGCTCCTTCCCTATATACAAAATCAGCACAATTACACTTTCAAAATTTGATCTTGCGTTTATGGATGGCTAATACTAAGGGGCTGTTACCATGAGGTATTTCTATAAGCAAAAACAGTGCATTCTGTATTCTAAGAGGTGTGTGTGTTTGTGTGTAGATAAATGGAACTCTGTGTCTATGTTTGCAACTCGGTGTGTTTCCCATGTGGAAAACCCTTAGTACAGCAGCTGCAATCCTAAATAGCCTTGCCTGGGAATGAACCTCCCTGAACCTAGAGGGATTGGCGGCTTCTTGGATCTGTAAGTAGGACTCTCTGCCTTTACTTGTTGCTCCAAATGAATTTGGAGGTAATTGCTTTAAGTAGCCCTCTATATTTTATTTATATACACTCACAGAGATAAAAGACAATAATTTATCTCTCCGAACAGCCAGATAGATGCCAAAATTAATCCTCACAAGTATAAGGAAGAGAAGATAAGGATCTTTTCTCTCTCTCTCTTTCTACCAATAACAATATTGAGCAATTTCTTCCACTCAACAAAGTTAAGCACTTTTTAAAATAGTGCCTTTCCCCCTCTTTGTTTTAGCAGGGTTTTTTTTAAAAAGCAAAAACACAGCTCTGTTGAAATAAATGTGCTTGCAATTAAGCCGGTAGGTCAAAGCCCGCAACTTATTTATTACCGAAGTAGCCTCATTAAAGTCGACGGAGGTGGTTCTGCGCTCTGCCCGTCGGCACGCCTGGCTTCTCAGTTATAGATCACCATGTGCTGAGCGATCATGTAAACGGTCTGGCCCTTTCGGGGGGGGGGGGGGGGGGGGGGG
>JANHFN010005311.1:0-16532 GCA_032468175.1 Toxicocalamus goodenoughensis
CTCAAGGAGTTCAAAGACTTCATTGTTGGTGCTCTGATTTCAGTTGGCCATTCATTGCTCCTACCCGAAACTCAGGCAAGAGTACAAATTTCTCTCTTTTCTCTCTCTCTCTCTCTTTCTTTCTTTCTCTTTCTACCTTTCATTTCCACTGTTATTTTCGGAAAGGTGGGTGGGAATATCTTCCCTCAAATCTTAACAGCTCGACGCCTGACGATAGTACGTACACCTTCACTTAGTTGCAAATGTTTTAGGAATAAACAATAGCCAATTTCTGCTTTTCCTGGTGTTTCTTTGTTCTTGGTATTTGTATTTGTGGATACTATTTTTTGGAAACATTGTACATTTGCAGCTTCTGGGCTTCCGAAGCAAGTTAGAATGCTTTTAACCAGTTCAGCATTAACCAAAAAATTTCTGCTGCTTCTTTTTTAAAATGAAAACTTATGCTAAAAGCAAGTGATGATAATAGCAAAATTTCTTACACGTTCTTATTCAACAGGCCTGAGGAAATAAACCTGGAATTTACCCTGTGATAAAATTCTAGTTTCAAAAAAAAAAAGGGAAAATTTCCTCCGTTTCAAAAGGGCCGATTTCCACCTCAGGTTGCTTAAAATCACATCTTCACATCTTCCCTTTTCTTTCTCCACCATTCTCTGCTTGGTGGAGCAGAGAATATTCTTGATGGCTTATAAAAGTTTTTCAAACGTTTTGCCCTTTCCCTTGAGTCGACTAGGATATTCGCATTTTGCCAGTCTAACCTACATCCCTGGAGATTTCCTGGAGCTCCTGGAAAGCCCCACCTAAGCAAAAACCCCAAAATAAGGAAGGATATCCAAGTGTTGAGCTTAGAGAAAATGTTTGCATGACAAGAGAGGCCGGCGGGATCTAACTGGATTGCGATGAGACCTCCAAGATCCTTTTGAAAGCAGGAATTTATTTATTTTTTTAGAAAGGATGAGGTTTGTTGTTCCTCTTGAAAGTTCCCAAGAAGGCCTACTTCACACATGAAGAAAACCTATACTTCTATTGCCCAAATGCTGCTTCTCTCTTGTTACGTTTCCAAAGTTGGCCTCCTTCCCGCTCCTCCCCCATCTTCCAGAGAGGACCCGACTCTTGAATTAGCTGTGGTGGTTACCTTGCTGCTCTCTGAGCTTGGTGGTTTTCTTGCCGACCTTTCGTGGCCCAACTTGGGAACACCAGCAGTGCTAGGAGGCAGTGGGGGTCCTGCTCTCTGTTGATATGCGGCGGCGGCAGCAGCAGCTCGCCCTGAATATGTGGGCGGGCGCCTTGATTTCTTCTTGGCAGTTCCTCGACTAGGCTTGAATTATGCAATTCTCCCGGACAGCCCGCGCGGGCCCCTGTGAGGTCGTGCAGTCGGTCCGGCCGAGAGCTCAAGGTCCCTTCCAGCCCGTCTCTCTCTCTCTCTTTTCCTGGCACCACGCTTCGCTCCGGGCCGGCCAGCCCCGCGGGGCTAAGGGAGCCACCCTGCTGCCGGCGCCGGGATGGCTTCGAGCAGCCACTACCGCGCCCTTCCCCGGCCGGCTGGATTTGAGAAGCCGAACCCATCGCGCCGAGGGAGGGCGAGCCCAGCCAGCTAGCCAGCCAGCGGGAAGTGCCAGGGCAGCGCAGGAAACCGCAGCGGCCGAGAGAAGCGGCAGAGGGAACGCCTCGGCTGCCTCTCCCTCCCCCAAAGATCCAGGCTGAAGAGTCCCCGATGAAGCCCAGCGCGCCGGGGCTGCGACCACCCACGCGGGACCCTCTTCATCTCAGGTGACGCCGAAGGGTCCGGGGGGGTTGCGGGGGGGGGAGTGGGCAACGGAGCGGAGCTCTTTGCAACATCAGGGGGTGCTGGGCTCCCTTTTGGGGAAGGGGCGACGGGCTTCCAGCCGCGAAACCCAGCGCGAATTAGCGGACGACCCGAAAGCTCTTCGCACCCGTTGGCAAGCCGAGGACAGCGCAGCTGGAACCGCAGCTGTGAGGGTGGCAGGCTGGCTGGGGAGGGGAGGGATGGAAGCCAAGCCTTGATTCTTGCACCCCTCAAATCCCTCCGAGTACTGAGGCCTAAGGACAATGACCCAACACACACACACACACACACACACACCAAAAATGGCTGAAATTAATGGGTGGATCTTTTGGGCAGACTTGTGCAACTTTCTCACCGCAGTAGGTGGCACCCTTTCCTTGATTTTGGCAGAGCGATTTGGGGTCGTGCCCTGGCAAGCAACTGCCAGGAAGTTCCAGCAGCTGTAAGACTAGAAGAGAAGGAAGTTAAAAGCAAAATTAAATAAATGCATAGAGGGCAAATCGCTTTTAGGTTGTTGCCGAATAAGAGTCAGGAAGTCTTGACACCTCCAAAGCGGTGAGTAGAGAGGCAGTTTTGGCTTTTGGCTTTTTTTTTTTCCTTTCCTGGAGAGGCCTCAAAAGGCTCATCGTGAATTTATTTGCAGAAGCAACATCACATGTTGTGCTTGGTTTGTTCAGCAAGAGGAGACTACGAAGGAAATTCTTCTTGCCAGCAAAGACTTTTCTGCATCTGAACTTCTTGTCAAAGGAGCACAATTTTGCCAAAGTGGGAATGGCCAGATTCAAGGGGAAATTTCTCATTTCATTTGTATTTTTCCCCTCCTTCAGTTTAGCAGAGTGAAGAAACTTGAATGGTTTCTTAGCTCGCCTCCTGTTCTCCTGGCTTGACCCACCAGTTCAGCTGCTGTTTTAACATAAAATGGAGTTGGAAGGGACCTTATAGGTCATCTAGTCCAACCCCCATCCAAGCAGGAGACCCTACACCATTTCTGACAAATGGCAGTCCAGTCTCTTTTTTGTATAATTATTATTTTAGATTTTTTTAAATTAAACATAACAATTAAAAAACATTGAACGTAATGGAGTTGTTTTGACATAACTTTTGGTCATCATTCTAGTGAAATAATAGAATATCTTCTTCTTCTTCTTCCTCAGCGTTTGTCCCGCATAGTAGCAGGGTCCGCTGAGTGAAATAATAGAATATAGATCTTATATACATATATACATATACATACATACATACACACATACATACACACATACATACATACATACATACATACATATACACACACACATATATATATTTATTCATCCTAATTTACATCTTCCAACACTCTTAGTGTTATTAAAGTCTCATGATCACAATGTCCTCTTAATAATTCTTCCGCGATCTGGGAGAAATTGTATGCTTGGATAGACAACAGGAATAATAGATAATGTATAAGGGAAATTCTTTTCAATCTTAAACCTTTCCTTTCTGTCTCCACAATAGTAAAATCGATTCCAAATTATATAATATTCCAATTCATCTCTATTTTTCATCTCTAGTGTCAGCCTATCCATTTCAGCTTGACCCCTTTCTCTCTGGGGCAGCCCCTGAGATACTGGAAGACTGCTCTCCTGTCTCCCCTGGTCCTTCTCTTCCCTAGACTAGCCAGGCCCAATTCCTGCAACCGTTCATTGTATGTTTTAGTCTCCAGTCCCCTCATCATCCTGGTTGCTCTTCTCTGCACTCTTTCCAGAGTCTCAACCTCTTTTTCATAGTGTGGTGCCCAATACTGGATGCAGGATTCTAGGTGTGGTCTTACTAAAACTTTATAGAGTGGTATTAGCATCCTTCTGGCTTGCTCAGAAAACCTTTTCTGTCCTGTGGCTTTAAGAGGAGGAGAAAACGTGATTATTTTTGCCCGTTGGGACATAGAGAAGGGCCAGGAGGAAGAGGAGAGCTGGCAGAGAACCAGACCTTACGTCAGCCTGACATTTGACAAGACAAAACAGAGACTGGTCTGTCCTTCAGACTTTGGCTATCAGAACCGCGTCCTGGAGACAGCTGCAGATCAGAAGGTGTGCGTTGGACAGAAAGTTCCTTTAGAAACTGATTTTAAAAACTGCTTTCCAAAAGCAACTTGTTGATTGTTCTCACTGTCAGAAAGTTTCAACTTGTGAGTGATGATGTCTTCCTGGTTCCTGTTAGGACCTGTCCTTTGATGTTAGAAGGGAGGATTGGGCTGGGGCAAATTCTGTAAACGAGTCTTTGGACCTAGACTGACCATGCTGGGCTAAGATGCACCAGGGGAGCCCTTTCCACAAGATCTCTGACTCTTGATGTCTTTTTCAGTTGAAGGACAGGACTTTGGCATCATGCATTTCAAGCACTGGCTTCCCCAGATGGGGGTCCAGTACAGCCGAGTGAGACCCAGAACCCCAAGAGGGAGAAGCAGGGGGGCTGCATCATCGGCAAGATGCCTGGATTTCATGTTGGGTAAGCAAGGATTGAGTTCTGGGTTGGAATGGCAGGGGACTTTCGGACCATGTTATTTTTTTCCTTTCTTTTCTGAGCCTGGGGATATTAAGTTGGAACTTTCTGCTCTCCTTGTGCCAATTAAAGTCCAAAGAAGGGTGAAGAAGACTTCAGTGGAAGCTTCAGGAGGGTCTGTGTAAGCAATACTTCCAAGGGTTTGAGTCTCTTGCTCCAGAATCCATTGAAGTTAGAAACGAATGAATGAATGAATAGAACAAATACTATCCCTCAGCTACAACCCTCCTACTTTTTCAGAATGAGGTGGGCTCCTTCAGGGGTGGGATTCAAAAATCCCAGCAACCGGTTCGCTGCCCGGTTGCTGGGTGGGCGTGGCCATAGTAGGCATGGCCTACTGGAGCTTCCTGTTTCTGGCTTCTGGTGGGCTTCCAGAGCCCAGGGGAAGCTCTTTACATCCTCCCAAAGGTCCAGAGGCTTCCCCTGGGCCTCTGGGAGGGTGAAAATGGCCTCCCCTGATCTCTGGAGGCTGTCCGGAAGCCAGAAACAGGCTCGTTTCCCAACTTCCGGAAGGCCCATTTTTCCCTCCTCCCAGAGCCTCAGTGTGGACCTGCACTTACCTTCATTGAAAACGGGCCATGGGGAGACTCCTGGGAGGGGTGGGGCAGGAGTGGAGGGGCCAGCCAGTCAGTTGAATTACTGGTTCAGCAAACCAGCTGCAACTTTAACAACTGGTTCACACGAACCGGTCCAAACCGGTAGAATCCCACCTTTGGCTTCTTTTTTGCTCAGTCCTAAAGCTTCTGGACCACTGTTTCTCAACTCAGCAAATTTCAGATGTGTGGACTTCAACTCCCAGAATTCCTCAGCCAGCAGCCTTCTGGGAGTTGAAGTCCATACATCTTAAGTTTGCCGGAGGTTGAGAAACAGTTCTGGACCAACTCTTCTCCTTTGTGTAAACAGGGAAGGTTTTATTCCCTTTTTTCCAGCCTCCAAGGCCACCTCTTGGTTACTTGTTTCCCAGCCTTCCCCCTATCTATTAATCTACTTCTGTTCTCCCTGTGACTCAGCAGCTGAGATTAAGGGAGGGTTAGGATTAGACAAAACCCTTTCCTCCCACCACGTGTGGGAGTGATAGCATTCCCTGCAGCTATTTCCTCACTCACTTCAAGTATTGATGTGTCACAGGCTCCCTACATGTTCTGGCTTAGTCATGCCTCACTGTGGCCTTCAGTGAAGTCCCATCATGGGATGCTAAATCTGCAACAACTCCACCCCTTGCTTCATAAATTGCAAAAAGTATAATATGTAAATTGTCTGAAAGAAATGGACAGCATCACGATTGCTTACTTTTTGATCTTCTTTGATCTGAGATACAGGGAGAAGCCTACTCTTCAAGAGAATATTTCACCTAGACCAGACTCGGTGCTTCTTGGCATCTCCACTCAGGTAAGAGCACACCTCTGAAGTGCTCAGCTCCAGGTGGACAAGGGAATGGAAGACGTTGATTCCTGGGCAGAAAACGAAATGGGTGGGTGAGAGATTCAGCACTGAGGGTTAGTCACCCCGTAGACCAAGGCAAAGCTCGAGAACATATGAAGATGAAGAATTGATGACATTCCAGATGTTGTGATCCCAGCATCAACAGGGTCGACAGGATGAGCTCTTCACCTTCACCGTCTCTCCGGAACGATTTGGATCCGATAGGATCGTCCAGTAGCAAATATATCGGCAGCGATCTCAGACCTCCAAGATTGCATGCCGTATCGTCGTGACGCCAGCTCCGCCCTCTCAGTGTTTGAAGGCTCATGCAAGCTCCCCTGGTTTGATTCCATCTTGGAAAAACTCCCAAGTTCTGCCATCTTGCCAAATTGTTCTTCAGTGAACTCCTTCTGGTGTTCCAGGGATTACAAGAAGCCAGTAACAATATTGGATAGCAGCACCAAGGATCTGTTTTATTCCAGAGCAAATTATTGGTTGACCTCCTCCATATAACATGAGTTTTGGGGACTCTTAAGAAGAAAAGGGTATTTCCCATCTCCCACTCCCTCTTTTACCTTAACATTCAGGGCTTGGAGCCATAACCTTCTTCTATGGAAACAAGTTTTCTTCTACAAAGCTATGGCCATTATCTATTGCAGGATAGTGGCCTACGTTTATACTGTTGTTGATCCCCAAGAACATCTCTGGCCACCAGAGCTCCTCCAGAAATTGCCTTCATAATGTAATTTTGAATATGATGAGAGAATGGAGTAATTAAACACAAGGGAATAAATCAATAATGATTCAACTAAAACTGGTTGGATTTCAGCTTTTTTTTTTGGCTGGGCCCACTTGGGTCGCCCACAAATCCTGGCATCAGAGCTACATCATTCTTCTAACAGTTTTGTTCCTCCACAGGTACTTCACCCATTACCCGGGAATGTTACAAGAGGCAACATCTCGGCCTGCTTCCCCCAAGCCAAACCAGAGAGTGCCAAAGAACGTAGCAACTTCTGGTAACCCTGTGGACCTCCTTCCTTGGGGGGTTGGGGGGTTATGGAAGTCCATCAGATACAACCCAAGATCTCTAGTAATATTAGAGAAGGAACATACCTCCTCCTCACCTTTCTTTCTCTTGTTCCTTCTCAGAAGCCATCCAAAAACACAAGAAAAGTGTGGCGGATTGGTTTTGCCGCCAACCCAACGAGGAGAGACAGTTTGGACCATCATTTGCCCTGGACGCCACCCACGTCGATCCAGTGATCCGGGAGAGCTCCCTAGAGGAAATCTTGAAACCTTCTCCAGATCTGACAATCCAGAACCAGCTCCAAGGCTCTTGCTGTCATACCATTGGTCTCCAGAACCTTTTTGACCAGGATCCATGCGGGCAAGAAGTGAAGAATGTGGTCCTCTATGGGACAGTGGGCACCGGGAAAAGCACCCTCATCAAGAAGATGGTGATGGACTGGTGTCACGAGCGCCTTCCTCAGTTTGAGCTGCTCCTTCCCTTCTCCTGTGAAGACCTTTCCCAGGGCAACAGCCCCGTGTCTTTGCGGCGTCTAGTGACCAAGAAATACCTCCACCTCCGGGATGTGGCCCCATTGCTTGGCTCCAGCAACCTCAAGATTCTTTTCATCCTCAATGGCCTTGACCGTCTCAACCTAGACTTTCGCCTGGCCCGCACTGACCTTTGCTGTGACCCCAATGAACCCCTCTTGCCAGCTGCCATTGTCGTCAACCTGCTCAGGAAGTACATGATGCCCGAGGTGTGTGGCAAGGGACGGGCAGAGGTCCACCCTGTGCCCTCCTCCTTCCTGCTTTTTTTCTCCTTTCACCAAGGAGGCAGCAGAGATCGGTAGCCTTAAGGTTTGCGAATTAAGGGTTGCGTGAGATAGAATCGGTCTCTACTAAGTAGTAGAAACCAATCGTTTTTTATTTGCATAGGGCAAACCCTTAAATGTATATATTTATTATTGGGTAAACTTTGCCTAGCTACCTCTTACCTAGTCTGTGTCAACTCATAAAATCATTCTATGGTCTTTTTAGAGTTGCCAACAGGGGGGAAAACAGCAGCTTGGAAATTGAAAATGCATTCCATAGATAGTTGTTTAAAGATACTAACTAGGTGGCTGAAGTTTCTGCAGTGCAAAGATCTAACCGGAGAACATGATTGATGACTCTTGGCTACGGATGTGTCCCATTGGAGAATATGAATTATGATACACCCAGGGGGTGGAGGGAAACCAGGGTGAAGGGTGATGATGAATTATGGGTTGGCTAAACCCAGGCAGTGCCAGACATGTTAACTTCCAATAAATCCTTTTGAAGTTTTGGAAGTTTGACTCGAGACTCATGATTTAATTGGGATAACTGCCAGAATCCTGACAAGCTGCTTTGAACTAATCAGAAGACAGGTGGGATACAAATGGAATGAACATTAAGCAGTATGAGGGATCCTTGGTGGGCTCTGAGCTTGGTTATTTTCTTCCAGACATTTCATGACCCAAACTAGGTAACATCATCAGTGCTAGAAGGGAGTGGGCTTCAGAGATCCAACCCACTGCTTTCTAGCACTGATCAGGTTACCTAGTTTGGGCCATGAAACATCTGTAAGAAAACCACCAAGCTCAGAGACCACCAAGGACCCCTCATTACAACCCTGAGCTACAAATATTCTCCTTTATTGCTTACTAGCCACTCGCTGATGATGAGAAACTAAATTGCACCAGTTCTCTGTAGAGTCCCATCATTAGGACTCATAATTTCATATCTCACCCTTCTGTTCCACCATGAATGCCAAACCTCACTGGGCCTGAGACCTGGGAATAACTCCAGTTTGTTTGCATTCTTCCAGGCCAGCATCATTGTCACTACTCGCCCTTCGGCAGCACGCCGGATCCCCAGCAAGTTTGTGGGACGCTACATTGAAGTCTGTGGCTTCTCGGACCTCAACCTCCAGAAGCTTTACTTCCAGATGCGCCTACGGCAGCCTGAGTGTGCTGGAACCTCAGGTCCCCCCACGGCAGAGCAGGCCAATGAGCAGGACAACCTCGTGGAGATGCTCTCAAGGAATCTGGAGAGGCACAACCAGATCATGGCTACCTGCTTCCTTCCTTCTTATTGCTGGTTGGTGTGTACGACCTTACACTTCCTTTATTTTACCAAGACGGTGCCTCCCACTCAAACTCTGACGGGGATCTACACCAGCTTCCTACAGCTCAACTTCAGCGGGGAAGTGCTGGACAGCACCGATCCCTCCAACATCTCCATGATGAAGTATGTGGCCAAGACAATGGGCAAGTTGGCCTACAAAGGGGTGATGTCCCGACAGACTTGCTTCACGGAGAAGGACCTCCGCCGCTGTTTTGAGGTGGAGATGAAGACGGAGAGTGAGCTGAACCTCCTGAACACCTTCCGGAGTGATGTTCTCCGCTTTTTCTTGACCCCCAGTGTTCAGTCAGGCAAGGAGCACACTTTCGTCTTCACTATCCCCGCCATGCAAGAGTACCTGGCTGCCCTTTACGTGGTCTTGGGGGAGAAGAAGACCCTGGTGCAACAGGTGGGCAAGGAAGTCTCTGAAATCATTGGGAAAGTCAGCGAAGATGTGGCCCTGGTGCTCAGCGTGGTCTCCAAATTCTTGCCATTGCGCATCCTGCCCCTTCTCTTCAACCTCATCAAGATCTTCCCCCGCTACTTCACCCGGTTCAGTACCAAGGACCGGGACACCATTGCCCGCACCATGGCCGTGGAGATGTTCAAAGAGGAGGACTACTTCAACGAAGATGTTCTGGACCAGATCAACATCAGCATTCTTGGGTCGGAAGGTCCCATGCGCCACCCGGATGAGGCTTCCGATGATGAGGTCTTTGAACTCTTCCCCATCTTCATGGGTGGGTTGCTGTCCCGGCGTAACCGGGCCATCTTGGACCAACTGGGCTGTCCTATCAAGAACCTGGCTGTTTTTGAGATTGCCAAGGCCATGAAGAAAACAGTCATCCGGAATAGCCGTAAGGGCTTGCCGCCATCCGAGCTGATGGACTACCTCTTCTTTTTACATGAGTTCCAGAATGAACATTTCACAGCGGAGGCGGTCCAATCCTTGAGGACCATCAACCTTTCCACAGTGCAGATGACCCCTCTCAAATGCGCAGTCCTGGCTTCTGTTGTGGGTACCACGAGCCACGACGTTGAGGAGCTAAATCTTGCCTCTTGCCATCTCGATGTGGGCAGCCTGAGAACCCTCTTCCCCATCTTGCTACGATGCAAGAAACTCCAGTGAGTATCTCCTGCTACAATTTTGCACAACCCACACCATTCGCCTCAAGGTTAAGCTTCAGTTATGACATGGAATTACATCTAAGAGTTCTGCAATATTTATGAAGTTTCCCCCTAATTTTTGACATAGCAGTGCATCTTTTAACCCAATGGTCGCCAACCTGTGGGCCAGGGACCACTGGTGGTCTGAGAGAAAATTTTGGTGGTCTGCAAAGAAATGTCCCCCCCAAAGCAATTAATCCAGGCTGCGCGTGAACTCAAGGCTGGGCCCCCCTCAGAGCCTGTGGGAACACAAGGCTTTTGTCACTTGCACTGTGAACAATACAAGACAGTGAGGGGAGTGGGGAAAGGACGGAGGGGGGGACTTCCCCCCTTGCCCCCCTCGCCTGGCCTGGCCACTGGGCTGCTTCTTTCCACTTCTTTCTTCTTCCGCTTTTGGCTGCATGCAAGGAAAGCAGCAAAAGTCTTTCTTTCTCTCCCCCAAACTCCACCAGAAATGAGTTTTTGGGACCCTGCAAGGCCTCCTGCTCCAAGAGGCTGCATCGGCAAAGACTCATTTCTGGCAGAGTTTGGGGGAGAGAAAGACAGACTTCTGCTGTTTTCCTTGCATGAAGCCAAAAGTCTCTCTCTCTCTTTCTCTCCCCCTAAGAACAGAGCTAGAGATGGTATTCTGCGATCCCAAATAAAGAACGATCGATCGGTAGGAAAATGGGGTGGGGAATTTTCCTGCAGACTTTGTGGGGGATTTTCCCAGGGTCTCTGGTCTGTGGGTTTTAAAATTATGAGTTTGGTGGTCCCGGAGATCCAAAAGGTTGGCGACCCCGATCTAACTGACAAGAGAAATGATTGCAATGCCATTTCTTTCTTGGTTCGTATTCCTTGGTTTGTATACCACCCAGCACATATTCTCTCCAACGTACAAAATCTGGCAACGAGCAACTTCTAAATTCGCTTCCAAATTAAAACAAAAAGAGAAGGCCGCTATATAGCTTCCTTGTTTTAAAATTCTTTATTTATAAAAAAAGTACACTTCTTTCAATGGTCAAACCACAGTTCTTCTCTTTCTTTTTTTAAAATTTTTCATTTTGTACAAGTAAAAGACGATGAATGCTGCTCCCCACGAATATTCCCTCCGTTTCCCCCGAAACAAATTGACAAAATGAAACTAAACCAAATAAAACAAAAAAAATTAAACAAAGGAACCAAAGGTATTATTACAAAGAATGGGGGGAAAAATTAAAAATAAAACCGAGAATGAAAGCAAAGTTCAGTTTATTACACTATCTATAATATTTGTCTTCTTCTCCACATATTTTTTTATTTTACAAAAAAAACACTTACAACACAGAAAAACACATCCCTCCCAAACGGACATTTTTATTTCTCTTATGCCACAAGGTTGATTATACCAGGAATGTGATGAATGGGAACAAGGAGGTTAAAATGATAAGAGACTTGTTTCGCAACCTGGGCAATTCGAAGATGTGTGGACTTCAATTCCCAGAATTCTCCAGCCAGCCTGGAGAATCCTGGGAGTTGAAGTCCACACGTCTCCAGGCGATCCAGGTTGAGAAACAATGCTATAGAGCGACTCTTTTGAGTGAAGGGAATACATTGGAATGCAGAAAAGAAATCAAAATAAAAATGCCATTTATTTCTGTTGGCATTTATTGGTACTGCCTGAATATCTCAACGTAGAAAAGCGCTATATACACATTTCTTTGCAAGAGAAGGCCATCCAGCTAGTCCTCAACTTATGACCATCCAGCTAGGCCTCAACTTACCATCCATTGCTAAGCAAGGCACTTGTTAAACGAGTCACTGCGATGGTTAAGTGACTAACATGGTTATTAAGCAAATCCCCCATTGACTTTGCTTGTCAGAAGGTCGCAAATGGGGATCGTGTGAGTCTCTGGGACGTTGCAACTGTCGTAAATACGAGTCGGTTGCCAAGAGTCCGAATTCTGATCCCGGGCCATGGGGATGCTCACATGGTCGAAAATGTGGGAAAAAAAGGTCATAAGTCACTTTTTAGAGTCTCATCATAACTTTGAATGATCGCTAAACGAACAGCTGTTAAGAGTTGAGGATTACCTGTATGGAGGCTTTGCTTGCATTTGTGACCTTGAATTTTTGGTTCGATAATCTAGAATGAGGATCAAACCTTAGTCTATTTTTCCAGACAAATTACAGTTTTTTTCTTCCTGGGCGTGGACCCCAAAATATATTGTTTTTCAGTGGCCTTATCCTTCTGTCAGTTGATTCGGACCAATTAGCAGTCCATATCTCTTCAGTCCTCAGAATGAATAGAAAACCCATATCTAAGTGTCCCTTCCAACAAGGCTTTTGACCGAAAGCCAATCTCAACTTTTATGGTGGGTTTCATTTTCTCCTAAGGAGAACTCTAGCTAACTTCTCATGTTAAGTTTTTCTTTAAAAAAAAAACCAAACTGCTGGAATAAAACAAAGAAACAATTCCCCCCCTCCAAAAAGCATCAGGAAAGGCATCACAAAATACAATAACGGAAATCAAATGGTAAAGCCCAGATGTACATTCTTCCTCCAAACATCTGCCAGATGTGGCCTGCAATATAGATCCTGAGAACCATTGGAAACCTCAGCAATGTTGGGTCTGGATTAAAATCCAGAAATAAATCAGTGGTTGCATTTTAATCCATTCCAAGGTCGGGATTGCACTGTCCACCTTCCTCAATGAGACCAGGATCTCTCCGTGTTCAATAAATGTAGATTATAATCTTTATCCTTAAATAGAACCTCCATATTAAGATGCCCTATACCCTGAATCCTCTCCCACTGTGGACAATCCAGAGGGAAGATAATGGCCTTCAGTGAACCAATGTATAGTTTGGGGGCAGTGCCCATCGATGGAAACAATGTGCAACATCGGATAGCACTACAAACCAAACAAGTTGGCATTTTCTTACATTCTCAGCCAGCAGCAATTTTTTCATGAAAACAGTACTACATTTCTTACAGTTATAGACCAAGAATGATCTAAAACCAAAATAGTAAAGGTGATATTTGGCCTCTTCTTGATACACTTATTTCTTGTCTCATTTCGTCAGATTTGGCAGCTGTTTTTCCAAAGCATGCACTGGTTCCACCCATCGAAGAGTCTGGGTCATGTACAAGGATTAAGGCTGACATGGTCATGCATCCCTGATCACAGCAAAAGTATGGTCACTTTGATATCTAAAAATATCTGCATGGAGGGTCCCTAAGGATAAGATGCGGTTCCCCAAGGCGGACAAGGAAGTCCAAGGTCAAGAAAAACCTAAAAATTCAAGAGCTTGGTAGGTAGCTATAGAGAGCGACCATCAAGGATGTTTGAACCATCTTGTTAGCAGGAAAGGATGGAAGCCCATCAGAACGAGGATAATTCCTATTTATTTATTTATTCAGCATTTTTCTATCCTGGCCATCTCACCTAAGTTACCCCTTCTGAGAGGCTAAGTTATTCTTCTCGCTGATGGAAAGAGAAATGACTACTGGTCCGGAGAGAATGGAATTCATCTAGGTCATTCCTCAGAAGGTCCAAACATACTTGTGGTGGTATCTCCAGCTAGACTGGAGGGAGGTATTAAGAGGCAGCTGAGCTTGGAGTCTTTGCAGTGGAGAAAGTGGGCATAGGATTGACCTCTTCCAGAATCCCTGAAGCCCTATCTGACCATTTCCAAGGGAAGGTGATCAGTCTGGAGAGAATCAGTGTTCCAGTATCTGAGGGACTGCCCCAAAGAAGAGGAGGTCAAATTATTCTCCAAAGCACCTGAAGGCAGGACAAGAAGCAACAGATGGAAACTAATCAAGGAGAGAAGCAACTTAGAACTAAGGAGAAAGTTCCTGATCGTTAGAACAATTAATCGGTGGAACTGCTTGCCTTCAATGGTTGTGGGAGCTCCATCACTGGAGGCTTTCAAAAAGAGATTGGAAATCCATTTGTCCAGAATGGGATAGGATTGAGCAGGGGGTTGGACTAGATTAGAAGACATCTAAAGTCCTTTCCAGCGGTAGGATCCTATGATTCTATTCTCCCAAACGCTTGAGGGCAGGACAAGAACTGGTGGAAGAGCATTAAAGAGAGAAGCAATCTAGAGCTAAGGAGAAATTTCCTGAGAGTTAGAACAATTAATCAGTGGAACAACTTGCCTCCAGGAGTTGTGAATGTGCTCCAACATTGGAGGGTTTTCAGAAGAGATTGGACAACCATTTGTCTGGAATGTTACCGTGTTTCCTGCTTGAGCAGGGGGGTTTGATTAGAAGACCTCTAAGGCCCCTTCCAACTCTGTTCTTCCTGTCACATAAGTGACTAACAATAAAGCTACTGTTTGGGACTATTCATGTGTAGCTCTGACTGCTTACGCTCTATAGTTTTTCAGGGAGGAAAAGTCAGGATTGTAAAAGGAAACTTAGAGCTGAAAGAGAATGGCTACCTCAATGGGGCTATCTCAGGACCCATCCACCTTTGCTGCCTTCCAAAATCTTGGACTGTAATTCCTGGCTGCCAAAAAGAGCTATCGCCATCTGAGGCTATAGCAACTGTTAACTATTCTCCAGCAGTTGGTTTTCCAATCAACTCATCCTTCAAGCTTTGAAAACAGGGGTCCTATCACACTGATCAGAAGTCTCCAAAAAATATACCTTAAATATGTTACCGTACCAAATCTTCAAGGGGGATAGGATTAGCTACGCTCAGGGGAAGCTACATGAATCTCTTCTCCAACGGAATCAGAGGAAATGAGAAGGACCAGATGCTGGCAACCTGTGGAGATTTAAGAGGTCCGGACATCTAGGCAGGAGCTCTTCCAGAGCAAGTAGGAATGTTGTGTTTTTACTCAATGAGCAGAGACTTCTGCCAAGCTACAACCTATAGCTTTGGTATACTATAAGATTCTTGACTTGCAAGGGAATCCAACCGGTCAGTCCTCGAGGAGATGACTGGTCTTTAGAAGGTCAGATCCTGAAGATGAAACTCAAAGACTTTGGCCACCTCATGAGAAGGAAGGAAGGACTCCCTGGAGAAGAAGAGCCAAATGCTGGGAATGATGGAGGGCAAAAGAAGAAGGAGGGGACGGCAGAGAAGGAGGGGGCTGGATGGAGTCACTGAAGCAGTCGGCGTGAGCTTCAATGGACTCTGGAGGATGGTAGAGGACAGCAAGGCCTGGAGGAACCTTGTCCATGGGGTTGCAATGGGTCAGACATGACTTCGCAACTAACAACAAGGGGTCTTGGAAATGCAGATTGAACCTAGAGTAGCCACGTGTTTTGATCCCATTTGATCCTGAGCAGATCAAAACTTTGATCCAGACTCTTTCATTGTTATTATTATTTCTAAATGGCAGGCATTTTATTTCAGGCTAGTGATGCAAACAGTCTTGCTTGAGGAGCCAGGCATGTTCCTGTGCCGAAGATTTCAGAGTGGATGATTGACAAGGGACTACTGAAGGGTTGAAAAAAAAGAAGGGATTAAAGAGAGAAGGTGCTTGCTTACGCTGCAGAAATGCCAGCCCAGACCTGGCTAAGGTCACCATGCATTTTGTTTTAAGTAAGCCTTGCTATGGGAAAGTATACAGATGGGAGAATGGGGGACTGCTATGAAGGCCATGCTGTGCTTTATTTTGCAGGCAGGTTTTAGAAGTCTCTCTCTGTGTATCTGTGTGCAGGTACACTGGCTTGCTTGACATCAAGGGATGCTGAGTCTACAAATTTAAAAACTAGAATAAAAAAGAACGTTTGTAGCTCAGAGTTGATCAGTGCGGTCCTTAATGTTGTCTGTGCTTGTTTTCTTGCAGATGTTTCATTACCCAACTAGGTAACATCATCAGTACTATAAAGGGGAGAGGTTGCTCTCCCCCCATCCCTTCTAGCACTGATGATAATACTTAGTTGGGTAATGAAACATTTGCAAGAAAACAACCAAGTTTAAAGAGCACAAAAGGACCCCATAAATATGACTGTACTGGTGTTTAATGTTGGCTTGGTGGAATGTCTGGATTTTGGTGCATTGGTGCGCTCTGTCATGCTTTCTTGCACTATTCATGCAATTGTGAAGCTCAATGGGTCTCCCTGCATTTGTCTTTTACAATGGCAGCTACTCCTACACGCAAGCAGAAGCATCAGGACAGGTGATGTTTTGTTAAAGGGTTGCATTGCACATAGCTGGCAGATTGAAAGGAACCAAAACAAAATAGTGCCAACATAAAATTAGACACCGTAATTATTTCTTTAAAAAACAAAACTCCATCAGCATTAAATGTTTTAACGTTTCAAAATATTAAGAACGCCTCGTACTGAGGATGTATTGATTGAGAGGAATCTGAAAGAACAGAGTTGCTCCGTTTCTCCTGCAATCTGTTGGCTGAGCAAATCAAAAGTTTTAAAGGAAGTGACCCTATGCATTATTTTTCTTTCTTTCTTTCTTTCTTTCTTTCTTTCTTTCTTTCTTTCTTTCTTTCTTTCTTTCTTTCTTTCTTTC
>JANHFN010005311.1:36103-46291 GCA_032468175.1 Toxicocalamus goodenoughensis
AATATAATAATAGCAATCAATTGCAAAAGGCAGCTTTGCTTGGAATGACTTACCACCTGCCTCCATACCTTTAAGACCATCAAACGGCAATTATCTACCTATGCTGGGTCCTTGGGGAGGACTAGTAGGTGGATAAAAAGGCCAAATCCACCCTGAACATCTGGCTGACTGTCCCTGTCAGTCAGTTGCAAAAAGCAGCTTGACTGGGAACTGTTTCCATCCTTTTGACACTGTAAAACATCCACCTGTGCCTATGCCAGGTTCTTCGGAAGGACTCCTAGGTGAATAGAAAGGCCAGATCCAGTCTGAACATCTGGATGACTGTGCGGCCAACTGTCCTAATAAGCAAAACAAAGCAAATGTACCAATAGCAGTAGGTGCCTTGGGTGCAACCCCAAAACATCTGGGGTGCCACTTGAACACCATCGGCATTGACACAATCCCCATCAGTCAATTGCAAAAGGCAGCTTGACTTGGAACAGCTGACATCCTGCAAAGTACCTCTTAACACCATCAAGCAGCAGCATCTACCTGTCTCAGGTCCTTGGCGGAGACTCCGTATGTAGACCCAAATTCCAAATACAGTCTAAGCATCTGGCTGACTGCATGACTGAGCATCATCCTAACAAGAGACTTATTGGAAGGGAAATGAGATTCCATCTCTCCATGCAAAGGTCAGGTCTGTAGACTGGGCTGGTAAGAAATGGAGATGTGGGAGGCTCTCTGAGACCCCAAGAACCCCACAGTTCAATCCTGAGCTATAGATACTTATTTTCTGTTAGAAATGGAAATTCTAGGGGTCTCCAGAAGAAAATATAGGAAAAACAGGATAGGGTGGATGGCTGGGATGTCATAGTGTTAGTGTTTTAGTATGAACCTAAGCTCAAGCCTTCCTGGGAGTTAGAATGATACAAAACGGTCAGTCTGCATTGGTTATTTTGCAACTGCTGCTAATTGCAAACAAGTTCCTGTCCTGAGGATCTGATCTTAATTTAGAAGGCGAGGGAAGGAAGTGAGGAAGAGCAAGAGGAACATGAAATCAATGCAGGCAAGAAGCAGTTACATTCTGCTTTATTCTTTAGCTGAATGTGAATATCCCCAGGAGAAGGCTGTCTTATCTGGAAAGAAAGAAATAGTTGTAGGTTGGATTCTGGGAAGTTGGGATATTGGGGAACTAGAAATTTGGCTTCAGATCAAACTTTAGATGCTATGAAAGGTTTGATAAGAATCTTCATTAAAGGGCTTGGACTAATGATGTGGCCTGGAAATCTATTTATCAAATTTATATGCCACCCTAATCAAATAGGCTGATTTGATGCCAAGAAGTTGCAGGTTGTTGGGATGAATTTTTCAGCTGTGGGTTTTAGAAGGCAGGTACTTTCTTAGGGTGGCACATATTGAAGAAAAAATGCATGCTTCAATGTTTAAGGATATGGTGCCTGCAGGTGTGTTTCTAAACATTTGTGCTAAGGTATGCTGTTGGTCTTGCTTGTGAATCAAGCTACTCTTGAGTGGAGATTCTGCCATGCTTCTGAAATTGTGTTTTAACACACATTGTTACAGTTTGCTTGCTCACTTACTGGTTGGCATGGGAGGAAAAATCTGTTCTTCTGCCTATAGTCAGCTGCCCAATATGTTTTAACCAGATAACATGGATGGAACTTTTTTTCCTATTTTATGTTAATTGCTTAGTCCTGATATGTACAACTATTAGGCTTATAGTCTAATGCATCATCAGGTCTTGAACTGTAACAGATTTTTGATTCATTCATGAACCTAATGTGTTGTTTCAGTATTAACGCTGTGGATATATACTAATATAGCTGAGGTGTAACAGTTGAAGTGAGAATGTTAAAAATAACAAGAGGCCACCCAAATACTGTATTTGAGGAATTGAGTCTAGCAAAATTAGAAAGTTTTCCAAGGATAGAAGATGTAACCATCACATTATAAGCGAAAGAATGATTTCTGAATTTTGGCAAGCTTTTAGGCCAATGCTTTTAAGTACCTTTAAAACATTATGCTTGGCTGCTAAAAAAATGAGTGGAATTTGAGGGGACAACAGCTGGTTAAAATGTGCTTTTTTGAATCCTATGAGTGCATTAAAAATAAAACAATCAAGGACTTAATTAGTAAATAATTAGTACAGTAGCTAATAAACCTATTTCATATGCATAAACTGAAGCAATGCTGCAGAGAGGTGAAGCATGGTAGGTCAATCAGACTGTTAGAGAGCTCACCAATTCATGTGGTTTGAAATAATGTTTTTGCTGTTTCCTCTTTTTCCTTTCTTTAAAATATTGAGCAACAATTTAAATGTTTATGCTTTACTCCTTGCCTTCCTGAAGATAAGATAGTAATCTGTTTTCAAACTGGGAAAGTTTTCGAGAAGGTACACTTTTCACAGAATCGCACAATTGTCAGTGCAAAATATTTCCATTTTAAAATGTAAGGCTGCCAGCTATCAGCCTCTTTGGGCAGCGCCAAGTCAAATGCTGTCCTGGGTGCCATGATGTCATTAATAAACTTGTGTTTCATATAATTGTATTATCATGCCCTGTACTAAGCCCCTACACAGTGTGAATACAGCCCAACCAAGCCATCATCTTCCCTTCTTCTAGTTTTGTTTTGATTAACTAAGACTCACTCTTAATTTTATCCCAGTGATCATGATTGAAACCTTGATGTGATGAGATAATACTTGACTATAATTATTGTTATGACGTTAATACTTGGTGAAGAGCCTCTTGTTGTTGAAGTTACTTGTTCTTAGAAGCTGTAAAAGCCAAGGAAGGAGAATAAATATAGTATGTGCCAACATTTCTCAACCTTGGCAACTTTTAAGATCAGTGGACTTCAACTCCCAGAATTCCCCAGCCAGCACAGCTCTGGGAGTTGAAGTCCATGGTTGAGAAACGCTGGTATTTGCTAATGATTTAGCCACCTAAAGTTCTTGGGCGATGGGTGGCCACATATATGATTGATAAATAAAATATTTACCATCCATTTTCTAATCAAAATTCAAGCATCTGTATTAAATCTTAAACTAGATGCTAGTTAACCTACTGCAAATAATTAAGAGAAACTATGGGTAGTCAATGATGCATTAAATCAGTACAGCATAAATCATAGAGATAGAATATAAAAAGCATCTTACTATATAGCAGTTCTAATATATGAAATAAATTTGATATTTAAAATCTTACTGCTGCATCTCTATAACTGTGTAGTACTTATACTCTGCTTCCATTTGGTTATACGGTTTTGGGTTAGAAATGAGTTTAGGATTGCTAACGTTCTGTGACGAAAATGAACTTTAATATAACTTAGTTACTTTCAATTCAGGAGTATAAAAATATAAAATTCTATTAAAGTTATAACTACTGATACTGAATAGCTGCTCTGAAATTGCTTTAAGAGAAAGTTGGATTTTATGTTCCTGTTGGAAGTAACTAATTGAACTAAATGATAACTAGTACTAATGAAAAGTAATATGCCCTTCCTTTTCTGAAGTGTTAACTTTTCATAGGAGATGGTTATTTTTGGTATTGGTTTCCTAGAAGTCATGAGAATGCACGTATGATGTGATTAGATTTATGACGTCTGTGCCATTTTCCATTTCCCATTATTTCTGATGCAGGGACATTATTTTTTGGTGCTTTTGATTTCCTGGATAATGCTGTTGTCAGTGAATCATTTTCACTTTGAACTATTCAGAATATAAAATAGCTTTCCAAAAATAAAATGCATTTTTGTTCTGTACTTTAGCACATGTTTTCATGATTTTAAAGGCTTTTTAATGAAAGCATGATCAAACTCGAGTTGAAGCATAATCCATAGTTGTTTTGATTGCATTGTGTCCTTTCTTTGTTAGCCTGTTTAGGAACTTTATATCATGGTATCTTGGAGCATTTTGTCCTTTATATTTTGAACTCTAGATCTTTAAACCATATACAAGTTATTATTCTGGAGGCTTTAACAAATCCAAGTCACGTTGGATTGCATGGAGTTGTGCAGTGGCTTACAGTTATTTGAATTTTAATCACCATGTGCATATTTTTAAAAGAAAAATGCAGACTACACCTGAGGAAGGAGGTGAATGATAAATCCTATTGAGAAATGATAGCTAGAGAATTGGTCATTACAAAAGCTGGGCAAGTCCATAGTTAAGAGTCTTGGTAAAATCCATGTATATGAAAAATGCTACTGTTATATATGCATAGTAATTGATGGTTTCTGAAAACGTAACAATCCCAAGGGAGTTTACTTTTCTTGAATGTTGATGATCTTATTGTTTGAGAATCTTCCAGGCAGATTATTCTTTTAGTTCGGGAAGGCAGCTGGGGAATTCTGGGAGTAGAAGTCTACATATCTAAAAGCTATCAAGATTGAGAAACATTGCTCTACCTAGCTCCTAAGGAAGGATCTGTAGAATTAGAACAGAATAATGTGGTATTTTGGATGCACAATACCCTTGCTTGTATTAAACAGTAAGGTTACTGGTCAGCTAAAGTTACAGTGATAAAAATAACTGATTAGCTGTTTCCACAGCCCATTTCCTTTTTGATAGTTTAGGTGCCAAGTGCTATCTGTATTTTAAGATTATTCTAATTAGCCTTCTAATATTTGCAATTTGGCAGTAGCCTACATACAGTAGCTCCTTCTTCCCCATCCCAGACGTGGCACATTATGTCAAATAGCAAAACGTGGTCTCTTGTAGTAAAATAAAGCCTGTGGTTTCATCAGGTCTTTTTTTTTCTTTTAACTTCTTGAGCATTGAAAAGTTTCAGTGTTACATATCCGCTCACCCTAAGAGGAGTTTTGCAAAATATTCCAATGATCACACACCCTCTGCTCATCTTCAGTTCCTTGGTCTTCCTTCATCTCCTCTTGAGCTTTGTCGAGTTACAATAATGCCAAGCGTACGTTAGCAGATCCTTGGCAAGGGTATCGGTTCCTCCTCAAATGATTCTGGGTCATGAATCCTTACAGAGGGTTGACTGACACGGTGACTGTCACCCACCAAAGTGCTCCACTGATAATTGGGTTAGAAATCTAACTTTGCTAAGACACCACTCTTGAGTGGACATAGGAAGTCAAGGAGCTAGTACATTTCTCTTTTAAGTGAAACCTTTTTCTTGCGTCATTATTTTGGTGCTTTGTGCACACTGTCTCAAAAAGGCTGATGATGGAATAGTAATTTCAACAACTTTTAAATGGCCTCTTCATTAATGTCTCTGGGGGAGAAGTTTCTGTGGCAGCTGGTGGGCTACACAGACGTCTAGCCTCGAGTTTTGAGATTAGCATGCGTTGTGGTCTGAACTGAACTTTTTGTAGGTTTAAAATTTTAAAATCAGAGTTCGTAGCTTGTTAGGTCCAGCCTCTCACTTGTCACGTTTTTGAGAATTCATTAAAGCGTGCTGTTATTGTGAGAATACATTCTTAAATTTTGAAACCGCGCTGGCCTCCAGAAGGCATTTTTACATTTATTTATGTTTGCTCTTTACACTTCTTAGGTTGTGCGTTTATGTCAGAACCCCAAGCTGGCACTAAAGAACAGTCCTCCCTACATTCTAGACCTGCTTCCTGACACCTACCAGCACTTGCGAACCATCCTGTCCTGCTACGAGGGAAAGATGGAGACTCTGGGAGAGAATGAATACTTCCGGGTGTTCATGGAGAACCTGATGAAGAAGACAAAACAAACCATCAGCCTCTTTAAAGAAGGGAAAGAAAGAATGTATGAAGAGAATTCCCAGCCGAGGTAATGCTGGCTAGTGCTGGAATTTATCCGTAGTGTTCCAGAGCATGTCTGGATCTGGGGAAGTCCCCTTCGTTTCCAAATTCCTCGTCTCCATATGCTTTTGCTTCATTTTGGTTTTCCCCTGAATTTTATGTTTCCCTGGCAGCTCATCAGTTTGAGTTGGAGGGGCTGCTCTGCTTGTTCCATTTTCACTGGAAACTCCATGTCTATGCTCTAATTTTAAAATCACCTACCTCTTGAAGGTGCCGGGATTTGCAAGATAGATTATGTGCAAAAATGAGTTCGTATGATAAACCAGCTAATGCTGTCAAAAATTAGTAAAGAAATGCTGATATGGCATCTCTCTGAGCTTGGTGGTTTTCTTGCAGACGTTTCATTACTCAAACTAGGTAACATCATCAGTGCCCATGATGCTACCTATTTTGGGTAATGACATGTCTGCAAGAAAACCACCAAGCTTAGAGCACACCAGGGACCCCTCACTTCAACCCTGAGCTACAAATTTTGTCCAGATAAAGTATCCACCAATAAAATTAAATCATATTAAGCAAGGACAGACAATGAATCTCTGTGGAGATTCTCCGTCATCCAGGTCATGGTTGTCCCAAAGGTGGTTTCTCAAAAGGCAAATGGACTTTTGTTTTTCCTTGAAGACATTTCACTTCTCATCCAAGAAGATCCTTCAGGTCCATTCAGCTGCTTCATTCAGTCAGAACTGAAGAAGCGGCTTCAATCAGAAGCAAAACATCTTCAAGGAAAAACAAAGTCCAGTTGCCTTTTGAAAAACCACCTTTGGGTACAGACAATGAAGTTGAGGTCAGAAGAGAATGTATGTTTTAACCTTAGGCTAAAACCTGCCCTATTATTTTCTCCAGGTAACTTGGAGATGCATTCAATATCCAGAAGTTTTCCATCTTATTCTAATTTATTCTAATCTTTTATCAGCCACCTTTCTCTGTAGGCTCCTCAGAGATAACTCTATTAAAGAAATGCAGGGTTTTGTTTTTTTTTACTTTGCAAGAGAAACAGGCAATTTCCAGTCTGCTTTGAAGAGTTGGCAGCTGCCTGTTTTCATCTTGCGGTGATTACATTTTAAATCAGGGATTAAGTTCCAGGATGACAATAGGATTTTTGAGATGGAGGCGCTGCATCTGAGTGTGGATTGATGCTGGAAGACACGTGGGAAGAGGTGGTAGGCTGAGCTGTGTTCATAAAAACCGTCTCTTAATGTTGATGTAGCATCCCAGCTGCCTCCCACTTCCCAATAGAGTGCTGAGACAATGTCAAATAATACTGTATAAATCGAGCATCTTTGAAACGCTGTTTGGGGCAATATTCTAAATAAACAAACTTGGGGTTTCTTTGTTACCACAGCGCAAGCAATATTTTCCACTTCTGCGCGGCCTACCTTTAGAATTGAGAAAGCATCGAGCCTTGTGGTTAGAGCCATAAATAGAGCTGGATTCTTTCTCTCCACTGTTCTTTGAGCTTAGTTTCACTTTAGCCCAGAAGCACTTTCTGCTACTTGAAGTGCAAAAGCTGATGTCAGAAAATTCCTGGGAAGGTGGGCTAGTTTATGTTGAGAGTTTGGTGTCTTCAAGACCTTGGGAAGCTGTCAAATGCCATTTTCATGCATTTATTAAAAACAATGGTTTGGAAGCCATCGTTAGTCTTGTGAGTCAGTCACTATCTCTGGATAGGATGCCAGGAATTCAGTAAAGCCTCGGTTACCTCAAACAGCGTCAGTGAACAGTACAGAGTAAGTAGTTATGGTTAAGGGCTAGGAGGCCCTTTGATCATTACCATTGAGTCATTTATTGTGTACATTTGCAACTGGAGTGGGGTTTGTTCCTAAGACCTCAGCCTTCTCTGTGGCTTCTTTGAGCCAAGGATGAGACGCAAGAGACTGGAGAAGATAATCCTGTTGTTACATTGTGAGTGGTAAGCGTAGATCAGGGTTTGTTTTTAACAGCCAGCCTTATCCTCAGAGAGTTCTGCGAGGGATTTGCCTGAATCCTAATCCCCTAGAGGGAATGGCTTGATTTTGAACATGGGTCATAAAAATGCCTCAATCATTGCTCGGAGGTCAAGGTTTCAGCTGTGGATGGTATGATTTCACTGTAACATGAAGGACAGTACATTAGAAGAGTGCCCAGCTCTAAAGAAATGGTTTCTCTGGATTTATAAATTCTCCTCCCCCTCCTTTTAAAAATGAAAACATAACTTGGCATAGTAGGAAGGGATGAGCATTTAAAGCCAATAGTAGCCAATGTATTGAGCGCCTTGTCTCGTCCTGTGGTGAGACCGGGGGGGGAGGGGGGGCTTGTCTGTCTCTGCAAGATTTCATGCTTTAGCTGTAGGACCTGGAGGAACAAATCCATACAGGAAAAAGCTGCAGACATACCCAGGGCCTTTATATGTATGAAATATGGGCAGCTCCACGTAGGAAGGAAGCTGATCCTTTTCAGGCTATTTTTAAGCGGTTTTGAAATATGCACGGCTATCACGTTTAAATGTACTCGAAGCATTAAGACACCCCAATCCCCAATTCAGAAACTAGGTCTCTGCTAATCATTTTGCTTGCTGGATCAGGAAAAACACCATCAGGCATTGTTGAGGCAGCCTGTCCAAGTCTGCGGTTAAAAACACCGCCTGCCCCTTCCTTCAGACGAACCACGCCCTCCAGAATGTAGCCAAATGGGACAACCTACTTCTGCATTTCAATTACCACTTCTTAGGGAAAGTTCCAACGCTGCCCATTGGGGGAGAAGAAAAGACGTTGTTTTGCTTGCCAGATTGTCCAGAAAGGAACGTGAACTGTTTGCTGTCCCGTTCTGCCATCCCGGCTTTTCTTTTAAAATTGCTTGCAAAGGGTCTAAACATGGTCACAAATGAAAATATGGGTGAGCCTTTACTGCTCTCTCCCCTTTCCCAAACGGGTAGCTTCTCAATGAATGGAACTTCAGTTGCCAGGAGCTCAAGCTAACCATGGCTACTGGTGGCAGGGACTGGAGGACATCTGAAGTTTGGAGGTCGGGATATAGAAGTGCCGTGTTAGGTACCGAGGTAGAATGTGGGATTAGAAACAAATATATTTTGGTTTTTAATGTTAAGGGACGTTTCATGGTTAAGTGTTTATTTTTATGCTGATCCATGTGCCTGCTCTGAATTTTATGCCAGTGCATAGTTCACATAATCAGAGTAATGCTGGATAGTTCTTTGTACAGGCACTTAAAGGTGACATAGAATAATTGAGTCACTTGTATCTGTATAAAATGTATACACTCCATTTAGTTTTCTGTACTTCTCTAGAAAGCAAGATACTCGATTGATTGGAGCAAAATAGAACTTCAAATTGTGTATTAAGCTGAACTGAGAGTATTGTGCAGTTTAAGTTGGTTACTATGGGAAGCAGACTGAAGCTGCAGGAAGTGTATATACGTCAACCTATGATTTTAAATAGGACTACTCAGCATTCCTGAGGGGTGAATTCACAATAGCTGTAGCTTCCCTGCAATATGCTGTTATTGGAAGGCCATGCACCAATTTAACCATCTTGGTGGAATCTTTTAGTTGGATCAGAGATGAAAAGCACATGGCTCACAGGCGGCATCATTCTGGTGAGGCCTTTAAGAAATGCACTATCTCCATATTTGATGCTTCATTGTAAAAGCAAACCTGAAGGACTTATGGTTGGGACAAAGTTCCAAAGTTAAAGCTTCAGTGAATGTTTGTGGTAAAGTTACAAGCTCCAACTACTGTAGTTACATTCCATCCACTCATCATATTTATGGCTACTTCATTCCCCTTCTCAAACGTGGCTCAAACTGGTCCACAGACCAGGGACCCCTGGATTAGACAAACCTTTCCAATTTGTCAAGAATAGATCACTAAATGAATTCTCCCAATACAAGAGATCCAATGCCCACATAACCTAGTTTTCCTGCATAGATCGAAGAAAGACACAAGATTAATTCATCGGACTCGACTCGCATTTGCATCAGGCAAGCACCGGGCACTGAGATAACATCACAAGTTGGCGTTGCGTGCAGGATTAATCGAGTCCTTTCCAGATGTAGCAATTCATCGCTCGAGATGGAAGAATTGAGCCAGATGCCTTTCATTGTAGTGGCCGCTGCCCTGTTACGTGTGTGGCAGGATAACCGCAGATTGGAAGAAAAAAAAAACCCTCCCTGAGTGGCTCATGGCTTTGCTATCTCCCTCTGAAAAGGATAGGGGGAAGTTAAGTTAGGATGTTTGTCTCATTCTCCACCCCACCCCCGACCCAGAGAAGCACATGCTGCTTTTCTTCACAAGCTTCTAAACTATTTGAAAACGCTGCCATTAAATGTTTCCGTTTGGTTAGACTCAAGTCAAATTTCAGCATTGAGAGGAAGACAGAGCTAGAGGACAAAGGTGGGGGA
>JANHFN010005311.1:51755-63568 GCA_032468175.1 Toxicocalamus goodenoughensis
ACAGAGAAGGCTCTCCTCGATGTAGTCACCAGGCGGCAATACTCCACCTTGAGGAGGCCCTCCCTGTGGGCCCGGACGATGAAATATGTGCACTCATAACCTTGCCTGCAAGCAGTTGGTTACTTCCTTCATTACTTCCTTTATTTAGTATCTCAGTACAGTTACTTGGATGTCAAAAATCTTGTTTAGATGCAGTTATATGACATTCCTTTATACTGCTGTTACGTCAGTAGCTGCTTTAACCAGTTATTGGACAAATTAAGGATTATAACTGATTATAAGTGCTTTCAGTAATTGTACATTGTTTCTCTCAAAGCAGTTCATGTGCCTGCATTTGTGTACTTCCATTCTTGTGGTTGTGAATCTATATGCATGGACAAAAGGCCCGTTAACACTGATGGCTTTAAAAGCAATTTATGGGAAATGGTATAATGTCCAGTGTCAGAAATGATGTGTGCTTTGAATATTTAAGCATGAGTGGGACAGAGCTGTTGAGTCGATGTCTTGTTCAGGGACTTCCCAGAGCATAGCCATTTTAAGATGTGTGGACTTCAACTCCCAGAAGACTCCTGGGAATTGAAGTCCATACATCTTGAAATGGGCAAGGTTAGGAAAAGCTATCGTAAATGAATCTGATTGGCTCCTCTAGGAAAGACAACACTGGGTGAAAGAAGTCTTTTGTTGGATTTAGCAGATGTTTTAAGTCCCTATGATGCAAAAAAACCCCATGCCAATATATCTATATCTTCATCCTATTGTTAGGACTATTGTCCCATGGAAAACCTTCCGCCAAGCATTACATGAAGTCCACCCCATCAGTTCCGGCCTGGAAGCCATGGCATTGAAATCAACCATTGACCTGACGTGCAACGATTACATTTCAGTGTTTGAATTTGATATTTTTACCCGTCTATTTCAGGTAAGCTTTTTTTTCTTTTTTATTGTTAAGCCACGATTTCCCCAAAGGCAGACGTTGGTTTACCACTGAAACAACCTTTTCCTCCTTCTGTTGAAATGGTTGATCTTCCTCTCCCTGACTTGTACAGCCTCAACCTTCAAATGTTCCTTCTCTCCATCTACCGGCTTCCTTGCCTCCCGAATCTCTCTGGCTTCTACTGTCCGTTGGGATCTCTGGGATCAGGAAGGATTGATAACCTGGCTTGGGGGATAGTTTTGAAAAGAAAAATGGCCATATCCCCATTAGAATGCCATTAAATTCTCTGCTGCTCTTTGAAATGTAACGGTTGGGGTTGAATGTGGCTGAAGTCAATTCACGGAGGGGATGTGACTGCCGGGGAACTGGCATGAGCCGCGATTGGAAAGGCTGTTTCCTTGTTGAAGTAACTCCCTACCTTTTCACCCTCCCCCCCCCAACCCAGCCCTGGTCTTCTTTGCTTCGAAACTGGAATAGCCTTGCAGTGACTCATCCTGGCTACATGGCATTCCTGACCTACGATGAGGTCAAAGCCCGGCTTCAGAAGTTCATTCACAAACCTGGAAGGTGAGTGCTTCAAGGCAGCTTTTCTAACCTCCGTTCACGTTCTGGTTAAGCGTTTTATATATCGAAAATAGTTGATACTAGGGACGTTGTCAATTTGAAATGCCATAAATTGGCATTTGCAGGGTTAAGCACATTGATGATTAATTTATTTGTCAATCAGTTTAGATACCACTCATCTTACTGACTGATAGATTCAGGTTTACAAAACCATAAGTTTCTTCCAGGCTTAATCATTCCTCAGTAGGAATGCCCCAATAGAATGATCAAGCCAACTTAGAATATCCAAGAAGGGCCATGATAGTTAATACACATTGAAAGAAGCATGCAGATTATTATGATTGCCAGGATAGGGGAAAAGAGATTTCCTGCTGTGCTGTCAACTTAAAAATGGCTTTATATGTAGGATGTTCACATTTGTGTTTGTTCAGCTATCAATATATCTTTTTGTTGTTGTTTTAGTTACATTTTTCGTCTGAGTTGTACCCGACTTGGTCAGTGGGCAATTGGCTATGTCACTGCAGATGGAAACATCCTCCAGACAATTCCCCACAACAAACCTCTTTTTCAGGCACTGATTGATGGCTTCAGGGAAGGCTTGTAAGTGACTTCTTTTTGCACCGTCTCATAACTCTGATTCATTCTTTTTTCAGATAAGGTGCCTATACGGGCAATCCTTGATTTATGATCGCCGTTGAGCCCAGAATTTTGCTTGTAGGACATTGTGATCATAAGTCAAATCACCCTGTGCTGGACTCGATTTTTATGATGTTTGTTAACCGAGTTACCACAGTCATTAAGCGAATCACATACTTGTAAATCATAATCCCGCTTAACCAGTGATCATTTTTTCCCCTATAAAAAGCGCAGAAACCCAAAATGCAATTACGTGAGCACGGGGCTGTGCGGCAGTCCTAAGGACGGGCCATAAATAACTTATTTTGAGTCCATCATAACATCAAAGGCTACCATGTTTTCCCGAAAATAAAACCCTGTCTTATATTTTTTTTGCCACCCAAAAGGGCACCAGGTCTTATTTTCGGGGGATACCATCCACTGAATAACCTCACTTGCACGCGTCGCCCCTGGCTTTCTTTTTGATGTCAGAGGCTTTCAGGAATTTCTTCTTCTATGGCCGGTAAGGCTTTCCTGAGGCCTCTGCAGCCAATAATGGAGCTCTAGATCGATCCGGAGCTTTGTTCTCAGCTCCAGAAGTCTTCAGGAAACCATGGCCAGCCTTGCCGGCTGCAGAAGAAATGACCCAGCAAGGCAGGTGTCTGGGTGTGCAAGGCCTGGCTACAACTGTCCAAAGGTACGTAGTAGGGCAGCTCCACCTCCCCATCCCCACTCTAGTTTAATTTTTACCCATGCACTCTGAAGTGGGCAGGATTAATTAGGGCTTGTTTTGGGGGGAAGGTATGGCTTATATTGGGTGCATGTGTAAAAAAAAAATCAAGCTAGGACTTACTTTCAGGGTAGGTCATATTTTCGAGGAAACAAGATAGTTAAGCAACCAGTTGTAAGGCGAGGACTCGCTGTAATTGAAGAATGGAAAGGAATTCAGTCTGTTCCACCAAAGCTGCAGAACCTCTGAAACTCCTTGGCTCTTTCTCTGAAAGCCAGCAGGGTCCTTGTGCTTGTCCTAATATAACCTGCCTTATCAGGCACCTGGATTCAAGGTTTTGCACAGTCCTTCGATACGCAGCCGGTTGAGTTTCTCTTTCCAGCCCTGTGGCGTTTGACAGATAGGCATCAGTAACAAACCACAGCAAGATCAAAAAGAGGGCAGGTGTGTCAGTGCCTCGTTGTGCAAAAAGAGGCAGTTGGGAACTTGCACGGCCATCTCTGATGCCAATGGGTGTGTGGCCTCAGGTGCATGTGACTTCCTTCCCCAAGCCACCTAGAGCAAACCGGTGCAAGCTTCTTTTAAGTGCCAGGCCTGCGATTGGCTAAAGCTGGTTGAGCAACAGGTTTGGCTCTGAGCAGCTCAAAGCTGAGAGACCTTTTCCGTTTTTTCATCGGCAGGGGAATCACAACTCAAACTTTTGTTTATTTTCCCACATTTGGGGCCTTGTAAGGTCTCTTCCTAATTAAGTTTTATCTCCTAATTCAGCCCTCTGCAAGAATGCAACCTCTCCCATTTGTCTAAGGCTCTGCTCTGCTCAGCTGTATCTTTCTTTTAAAAGAAATAATTTTCCCATCTCTCCTCTAGTTACTTATATCCCGATGGAAGAAACCAGAATCCGGACCTGACCGGCCTGTGTGAGCCCACACCCCAGGACCACATTAAAGTCACCCAGGTGAACGGAGATCATTCCTTCCTCTCCATTCCTTCTGTCTAGTCCAGGGGGTTTCCCCACACTTGCCAACTTTTAAGGCTTGTGGACTTCAGTTCCCAGAATGCTCTGGCTGAGGAATTCTGGGGGTTGAAGTCCGCAAGCCTTAAAGTTGACAAGTTTGGTGACGCCTCATCTACTACTACAGTTTTTTTTTTTTAAAAACCGGAAAGTACACAGAAGGATGTGCAGGGTGGATTTAAATCACTAGTAAAAAGGCTTGATTTAAATTAACTTGATTAAAATCATAATGTTTAAAAAGCAACGGTCATCTCTGTCCCTTTGACCCGCTGTTGACTCACCAGCAGTCCCAAAATTGCAGAATATACAGTCTCATGCTACATAACTAAGCTCCATTTCACGCTGAATAAAGGATTAATGTATCTTAAATAGAAAACTATTTTAGATAGATTTTTACTCCAAAAGCATTTGATTAAAATTAATTTGATGAAAATTAAAAAAAAAAACGATTTAAATTTTTTAAAAAATCCCATTTTTTAAATTAAAAAAACAACAACATTGATTTTTATCCACCCTGGATATGTGTGGAGTCCACATTTGGAGAAAAGGTACCGAACAGGAGAACTGGGGAATCTCGGTTAGAAAGCACTTTCTTTTTTAACAGATTTTCCTGTCTTTTTCAACGCCTGCACTTTGAAATCCTTGCAGCCATGACTTAAGAATCACACCCTGTTCCATTATCAATATTCTTACTTTTTGAAATGAGTGGTCATCAATGGATTTTTTTAAAAAAATGCCTTGCAAGCTCTCACTTTTCCGCGGCCCTTGTTGAAGCTGAGTTTTTAAAAGGCTGTTTCCAGGAGGGTGTTTTTAAGATTTGTCCCTTTCTTACCTTCAGGAGCAATACGAACTCTACTGCGAGATGGGCTCCACTTTCCAGCTCTGTAAAATCTGTGCCGAAAATGACAAAGATGTGAAGATAGAACCCTGCGGGCACCTCATGTGCACCTCTTGTCTCACGTCATGGCAGGTATGTGGGGTCGCCCCCTGTCAGAGTAAACAGGGCCCTCTGCAGCCCCTACAGAAATTGGCCCCTGGCCCAGTTTGCCTGGCTGGGCATGTTGATCATCGCTGCTGTCACCAGCTGTGCGAAAGGCACCTAGAATGGGTGTTTTTCCTCTAGGCTGAGTCAGCCGTTATGCAGTTGTGCTCCAATGTGTTTGTGCAGCGAAGGAGGCAAAGGTGTTTGTGTCTTGTCTGACTGTGTGCAAGAGAGGGAGGGAGGGAGAAAGGTACAACATTTGATTTTTCTTCTTTCTTTTGGTGTGCTCATAAGGCCTCTAGTCATACATTCAGACCAGTTAATTTCCTACTGCAGTAGCAAGTTACAAGTTTTTCTCTCTCTCCCTCGTTCTCTTCCTTCTTTCCTCCCTCCCTCCCGTGTCCCAAGATAATCCTGCAGCCACAATCCATGGGGTGGCCCTGAGTGAATCACGTGGTCCTGCTCTCTCTTTGCAGGAATCGGAGGGGCAGGGATGCCCATTCTGCCGCTGTGAAATTAAAGGCACGGAGCCCATTGTGGTGGACCCTTTCGATCCCCGAGGAGGGGGAGGGCTTCTGAGGCAAGGGGCTGAAGGAACCCCCTCTCCAAATTACGACGATGACGATGACAGAACGGATGAATCCCTGTTCATGATGAAAGAGCTGGCTGGTGCAAAGGTAAGACTGCACTGATTGTCTCCTCCGTGGAAGTAAGTAATATAAATTGGGATGGGATGGATGGATAGATAGGAGGGAGGCAGGCAGCCAGTAAGGTCTTCAGAATGACCCTGAACCTGCCTTCAGTTTGACCCCTTTAAATCTTATGAACCAAGTTTGCATATGTTTTCTAGCATTTGGTTTCAGACGGTTGTCAGCCTTCCACTTTAATTAAAAGTCTCTATTGTCAATATTAATGTCTATAATCGGCAGTCAGCTGTGAGTTCTGCAGTAAAATGCTGCAGTGAGTAGCCCTATCCATTCGGCCTGCTCCCTGTCCTGATAATGTTTCCTCCCAGCAGCCATGCAGAGCTCAAGTTGGCAAGGTGTGTGTGTGTGTGTTTGTGTGTGTGTGTTTTCTTGGGTTTTGCGGTCTTTTACATTCAGCCGCCCCACAGCTGAGCTTGTCAGTCTTGTCTCCTTGTGTTTGAGGCGTCCTGGTTAGCCATGCATCTCTTTGAGTCTCTTCTTGAGTAATGAATTCACGACCAGCTTGGAAGACGTAGCCTTTGCTGGAGCTGCCATTGTCTGCCTGTTGATGTACCTCCTTTGATTGGCATAATAGATGGACCCATTTTGTTTTCTGCTCTCTTGGAAACCTGTTAATGATTTCTGGGATCGCTGTGCCTCAGCAGAGACCAGTTCCGGGTCTGTGCCCAAATATCAGCAGGCCTGTGCCCTCAGCTGCTGGCTGTCCTTAAGGTGACCATTTGTCCCCTTTAAAAACTATGCCCTCGGCTAGTCCAGTTTAAGAACAGTATGCAGATGAATCGGTGACAGAACAGGTCTTGTTATTCCTGAGATATTGTATTGGAATGAACAGGAAGGAAGATGTTATGGTTCGCCGGTGCAGACGGCAGCGGAATCGGACAGTGGGGAAGAATGGGGACCAGTCAGGGACTCTGGGGAGGACTCAGACGAGGGTCCTGCATCCAATGCAGAGATGTGGCCAGGACCATCTGGGAGTGGGGTGCTGACTCCAGGGCCTCTGGAGTCTGAACAGCGAGGCAGAGGAACCAGGGGAGCCTGTTCCCAGTGTGTGAGAAGGTGAAAGCAGCTGAAGCAGAAGGAGCGACTCAGGAGTAAGGCTGGGAGGTGATTGCCCCTCCCATAAGGCATAAAAGTCAGGCCAAGATGACGAAACCTTTGCAGGAAGCAAAGTAGTTCAATCGGTTCAGAGTCATCCTTGAAGCTCTTTATACTTAGGTTGGGTTTTTTTGTACTTCGGTTGGTTTCTTTTCTAGTTCATCTGATACTTCTGCTTTTGGCACCATTTCACAGAACTGAAAGGTGGGTGCTTATCTCGGGGGACTGTTTGAGATTAATTGAAAACAATTCCCAGCGCTGCAATAAAATAAGTCTTATTTTTAAAACAAGAGTGTGAGTAATCACAGTTTAGGAAGCTTGGGGCAGAACAGAAGAGCACCTGCTCGTATTTGTTGGATAAAGATAAACAGCAGGTTTCCCTCTTGGCTTGAAGAAAAGGTGGCTTGAAATGTCCTGGTAGTGGTCACTTGATTCTTAGTCCTGATATTTTTTTTAAACGTCTTCACTGGATCTCCTCTTGGCCTCTCTTCAGGTGGAACGTCCTCCTTCTCCATTTTCAATGACTCCCCAGGCAGCACTTCCGCCAGTACCTCCACGGTTGGACCTTCTGCAGCAGCAGCAGCGGGTGCCCAACCCACCTGGAGCTTCAAGCCCAGGAACCACTTCCAAGGTACCGGAACTTGTTCGACTGATGAGGTGCCCTTTGAAAAACGCCTTACCTGAAATGGACCAATGGAAGAGAGGGGTTGTAGCTGAGGGGCTGAACTGTGGCATCCTTGGTGTCTTCTTTCTTGAAGATGTTTCATTACCCACCTGGGTAACATCTTCAGTGCTACATGATGTCAGCTAGCACTTTATGTTACCTGGCTGGATAATGAAACGTCTCCAAGAAAACAAGGAAGCTCAGAAAGGTCCAAAGATCTCACACTATCTTAATTGGCTTGATTAATTTTCTTCAGTGGCACCGTGGACTTTTCCACTTTCCCTCTTCTTGGTAATTCAAATCCCAGCTAATGTATTTGTTGAGTTAAATGTTAGCCTTGATGGTCTGATTTTTCAGCCTGGCTCCTACTTCTTCTTGCCCAAGTTAACGGCATGTTGTGGTTCCTTACAAACTTTGGGCTGAGTCCCCTTTCCTCTATAACTTGCCTGTTATATAATCTAATCATTGTTGTATCGGTGGCTGGACACTTCTGACGTGGCCTTTCTGATTTTTTGCATACATATAAAAACATGAACGTGTGATCCATGGCTTTGATGATTACCCAGGATTATAGAAGGAAGGATATTATGATTTAATTTTAGTGTATCTTAACCTCGGTGACTTTAAGATGTGTGGACTGCAACTTCTGGAATGCCATGGCTGGCTGGGAGATTCTGGGGTGTTGAAGTCCACGCATCTTAAAGTCACCAAGAGAAACTGCTTCAAAGAGAAAGGCTAAAATATCATGGTACTTGGAAAGCTTTCCCTTCCTTTATAGGCTGTACCTGGTTCTCTCCACAAAGACAAACCACTGCCGATCCCGCCAACTCACCGAGATCTTCCACCACCTCCTCCTCCAGACAGGCCCCACGCCATTGGGGCAGAGTCTCGGTCCCAGAGACGACCCTTGCCTTGCACTCCAGGAGATGGTCCTTCCAGGGACAAGCTGCCCCCCGTGCCCTGTAACCGTCAGGGAGAGCTCTGGCCCTCGCGACCCATGTTGAAGGCTCCCGCTGAAGCCTGGGCCAATAGGGAGTTGAAGAACCGGCATTCCCTCCCCTTCTCGCTGCCTTCTCAGATGGAGGCCAGGGTGGAGCCTCACAGACTGGGCAGCACTCTGAGCCTGGACACTCCTGTGGTGAGTGGGTGTGGGTGTGCCAGGCTTCCCATGGGGAGGAAGTGGGGGGGGGGTGTCTTATCCCCGTCCATGAACCATTTCCAGTATAACACACCCCTGTTGGGGCACCAGGTCATTGGAAGGGACAAGTCTTCAGGCCCTTTCAGAAAGCCAAAGGGTGCATGCAGATCTCCCCTCCCGGGCATGATGTTCAAGTGGACGGGAGCCACAGCAGAAAAGGCTCTTCCCTTGGACCCCGCCCGTCGGAATTCCTTGACCAATGGGCTCTGCAGCATAACCCTTCTACCCCTTTTTTTCATTTATGAAATTTGTAAGAGCTATTAAAATGCCATGCACAAAAGAGCAGGTCCACTTAAATTGGTTTATTGCTGCTCCTGGTTATGCCCAGGACTGGAGTGGTGCAGTGGCCTAGAGGTGGAGCCGTCACCTCACAATCAGGAGGCTGTGAGTTCGATCCTTGATAGAGGCAGATATTTCTCCCCCACACCCCCACTCACAGTTTCTGCCTCTCCTCCTACCCAAAGGCAACGTTGGGCATAGCAAAGATTCTTTCTCGTGGGCAAAGTTGCTTGGAGCTGGACCACGGAGTCAAGGGAGAGCTGGCCCTTCTTGCTTACTTGGGAGGAGTTTGAGCCTATAGCTCCTGAGGAAAGACCTTTGCTACTTCCTCCACCCATTCCAGAGGTGACCAAATAGTTGGGTCCATGTGGTGGTGGTGTCTTCCTTGAGAGAAGGAGCTAATGCACTGGCTAGAAGCTAACCCAAGTGATGCCTAAGTGTGCCTTTTTTTTATAACTACAATAAATAAATATGGAGGCTCAATAAATACACCTCCAACCGTACACCAACGGTGGCGCCTGATGCAATGTTTTCTTGCAGAATCAACTCAGTCTTCCTGCTGGCTTAGACAGCGAAACTTCTAAAATCAAACCATCCTCTTCCGCCAATGCCATCTATTCTCTTTCTATCCGGTAAGTTGTGTCCTCAGGGGAGCTCCCAGCCAGGGAAAAATTTACGACCGTTGCGAAGGTTGAATTGCCCAATCCGATTACTCAAAGTCCGAAACTCTGTAGAAACACGTGGGGAGAGTTTCCGGTTGGTATCTGATTCCTCATTTGGTTTCTGATCCTCTCTGTAGCGAAGGCATCGCTTTCTATGACACTGGAACGCGCCAAATGGGGCGGGTGATTTTAGGCTAAGCCGCTTAGGTAAATCTGGCTGCAGTTTTTGTTTCGTTTGGGGAGGTTTGCTAGGGTGGCTTTGGGTGACTGTAGTTGGGAGAAACCGCAAGAGGTTTCACATCATGAAACTAAAATAGGATCAACCTGGATTTCAACAGACGAGTAGCTTAACGTAAGAGGCATCTCTGTCTTAAGACAGGGTGAGGCTTCGTGGCCTGGTGTGTGTGTGTGTGTATGTGTGCTTGCAGTCATATTGCCTGGTGTGTGTGTGTGCGTGCAGCTGTGTTGCTGTGCTGTCATTTGTGATGCAAGACTGGGCACATTGCAAGTCACAAAGTTAAACTTTTGAAAGGTTTGACACACGGACCAAAAGCCTCCTCAGCTTTCACTTCAAAAGTTTCATCAGCAGAGAGCAGCAAGCTGCCTTCTATCCTAGATTGCAAACCTGCATTGTCTTCTGTCCCCCAGATCATTGGTTGCCCCAAAACTGCTCTCTGGAGAGGCCTCTGGGAATGATGAAGACTCCGAGTACATGTCCCCTTCCTCCTTGCCACTGGTGCCACCTGGCTGTGCGGGACAAAAACCCGATGCCAAGCTGCCTTTGGAAATGAATCCTGGTTCACGGTGAGGGAGTCCTTGTATCCCCCCCCTCCAGTGCGTGTGATTATGATTGAATTTTAGAGGTGTAGATGAGTGGAAAGGGGTAGATCCGTGGTGGCGCAGTGGTGAGAATGCGGTAATTGCAAGCTTAATTCTGCCAACTGCCAGCAGTCTGATCCTGCTCAAGGTTGACTCAGCCTTCCTTCCTTCCGAGGTCGGTAAAATGAGGACCCCGATTGTTGGGGGGCAAGAGGCTGATTCTATAAACCGCTTCCAGAGGACTGTAAAAAAAACACTACGAAGCGGTATATAAGCCTTTAAGTGCTGCTGCTATTGCTAGTTACAAGCGAAATCAGGCTGACTTTTGAATTCCCTGCAACATGGTAAGTTGGGATTGTTTGAGGCTTGGCACGGCGTTGAAAAGCAGCCCGATCCAAAGGATGCTGCTCTCCGTTGGTGCCAAGGCCAAAGATGCTTACAGACTCAAAACGGCGCATGGGACAAGGCGCCACGTTGCACGAAGCAGCCTGTATGTCTGTGCTGAAGTTTTGAGCAGAGCATCTCTTCCTGTTGCAGGAGTGGAATCCAATGCCTTTTCTTTTTTCCCTTTGCTCAGCGTCTTGGAAGGTGAGCAGGAAATGGAGGGAATGACTTACGAAGCAATGTTCAACATTCAGTCCCAGGCAGCACCGTGTTCCTCTGAAGCAGCCAGCATGCCTGGTAAGTTTCCTGGGAAATGAAATTGTGCTTAGGCTAGATTCATATTGCAAGAAGCCAAAATAATGAAGGAAACACACAGCCTCTCTTCGCTAAGAAAAGGACACAAGCATTCCAACCAGGGCCTCCCCTTTCATTCTCTCTCTCTCTGTGTGCCTCATCCAGAGCCCTTAACACCTCATTTCCCTTCTCCTGCTTCTTGTCTGGGGGGAGGATTGAGCAGCCCCTTCCGAGAGAGTAGGAGCCCAGGTGCACAGGGCCTTATGTACACAACAGCTTCCATCCTGCGTGTGACTTTGACAGCTCACTCTGGCAATTTGTAGCAGGGAGCAAAAAACCTGATGCCTCTTTTGCTTTCTGATGTCTTTGCTTTCTGGGGAATGAAAAAAAAACGGCAGCTGCAAAGATGATCCCACCGTTCTTCCAGATTTCTATTTATTTATTCAGCCTATGGCATTTCATACATGGACTAGCAATATATATTAACACCTCACCTAGATTAGTTATATATTTTATTTATATAAAATAGTATATAAAAACTCTTATGTTTGAATACTAATGTCTAGGCCAGGAGTCTTCAATCTTGACAACTTTAAGACTTGTGGACTTCAACAAGCTTTACTGGCTGAGGAAATCTGGGAGTTAAAGGCCACAAGTCTTAAAGTTGCCACGGTTGGAGACCCCTGGTCTAGGCCATTGTCAGATTGCAAAATGGCTTTTATATGTGTTATGCATCACAATTTTTAATTTCTGTGCCTTTGGTTCAGCTTTGAGGTTTACGCCAGGGGTCTGCAACCTTAAAACAAACAGCCATTTGGACTGGTTTCCTGCAGAAAAGAAAACCCCAGGAGCCAATAATTTAACAACTGGTGGG
>JANHFN010005312.1:0-10716 GCA_032468175.1 Toxicocalamus goodenoughensis
TATTGACCTCACCCCTTTCCTAAGAGGTCTGTAGGGGGCGTACATAAGCGCACCAACGTGCCTACCGTCCCTGTCCTTTTGTTTTATTTTTTTATTTTTCTTATATGTATCCATGTATTCATAACTATGTTTTTACTTATACCTATTATCTTGTATGCAATTGACAAACAAATAAATAAAAATAAATAAATAAATAAAAACACAACTCACAGTGAGGACGGAAGTTCCTAATCTAGTCCTAATCTTATTACACTATCATAAGATGCCTTTGCAATTACATTGAATTGAAATGGCTTGAGGATGAGGTACTGAGTTGGGCCTGACCCCTGGTGACTGTACAACACATCCCCACCATCTCATATTGCATTTCACATTTTATATTGTGGCATGAGATTGTTTGATTTGGAGCAAAGAGAAAGACAGGTAGGAACTACATGTTGGTGACAGGCATGAGGAGATAAGAGGGAGAGAGGCAGTACTCTTGGGGAAGGTGGCCTTGGCATCTTGTATAGATATCATGTTCCATCACTATGTTCAATCTTCAGACTAGGCTGATTTAAATTCCAATGGCCCTGCTGCCTGGTCAGTCTGTAACAGGCCTCCATCATTCATGAAGTAAGAGACTGACTTGGCATGCATAACATACGAGCTGTGATGACACAGTGGTTAGATTGCAGCACTGCAGGCTACTTCTGCTGATTATCTACCTTAGTCCTCTTAGATTTCAGTGTTTTTTGTTGCCACTGATCATGGTATCCTTCTAAGCTGGTTGTGGAAGTTGGGAGAAAGAGGCATCGTTCTTTAATAGTTCTCCTATTTCCTCTGAGGCCAGTTGTGCCAGGGAGAGAGATCCAGCCCTAGGCACTAATTCTGTGAGCTACTATATGACTCAGCTCTCTTCTAGCAAAGTCATCTGTCAGCATGCAAGTAAATATCAGTGCTCTGGGTCATTCAAATGAAATTTGAAATGCTCTCCAGTGCCTGCTGGCTCTGGCATCTGGGTATGAAAATTTTGTCTGAACCTTGAGTAGACTAAGTGGCTGTGAGTCTTAGGACCTCTTACTCACAGAATTAGTGATTTTTCTTCATTAACTCTAAATGGTTGACATTTACCACTGCTTTGTGTGCTGCACTGGCTTTCACTAAGATTCCAAGTACATTTCTAAAATATTATTGACAAATATGTTTTTTATATTTTTGAAGTAACAGCAGTTTTAGTTTGGCTTATATTTATTATTGTTGAAAAAAGGAGAAAAACATTTTTATCCTAGATCTCTATAATTGAACAATATATTGTATGCTGCATTAATAAAGATGAAAAACTGACAGATTCTCAGAGCAGTTCTAGGCACAAGTAATAAACATATGTGGAGTATGTTCCTTACTCTTTTAGGATTTGAGACTAGATTCCTAATCTTTATTAAAAGAAAAAAAAAATAAATAGAATATTTTTTTCAATTACAAACCCATCAGGATCAATTGATTCAGAAAGGAATCAATTGATTCAGAAAGGAAGGTGGATAAAACCCTAGAATTTCAACCCAGGGGTATACAGAAATGGTTTCAGTTTCTGTGCACTGCAATGGTCAAACATGTTTATTTCATTCTTGCCCCCAAAATACAGCATAATCTTGCTGAATTGTATCCTTGAGTCTTCTACCAATGAAGTCAATTTCTGAATAATGATATTAAGTATCTGAAGAGCTAAGATCTATAGCCATCCCTATGTAATGCCTGATGGTGGCTTATTGTGAAAGGGAATAGCATGATGAAGATATATATAATCCAGGTGCAAAGCAGATCTCTCTTTCCAATGAAAGAATATTGGAGCTACTCTGCATATTGTTATTCAGTAAGTGCTGCATTTTCTCTGATCCTCTAAGCAGGTGGATTTGTGAGATGAAAATTAATTTAAGAGCAGGGAAGTAATTTTAGAAAGCCCTCTAGCTTGAAGAGGTAAAGACCAAAATCATTCTTTTCCTCTTACTGTTCTTTGAAAAGTTGGAATGTGGTCAAATTATTAATAATGTAAGATTACTTTTGTGAGTAGATAATATTCATTTCAACTTTTAGCCTTTTCTTTAATATTTTTATGTAAAGAATTCAATCAAAAATGAATAGAGAAATTGTAATTATGCAATAAAAATAAATTAGTAAAATTTGGCTAAGGCTTATTGTGAGGAAGCAAGGAATTTGAATATTAATGTTTTTGTCAACAGCTAGAAAGGCAGGTCAGTTAGTGTGAAAAAAAATAATACTTTAAATCGTTGTCAGGATGGAACTAGAGCTGTAGAAAAAATGTAAAGAGAAGTAGAGCTGGTCAGAACATTTAATTAATTGCCCCTTAAAGGAATAATTTCTGAATGGGGTGAAAAATATGTTATGAAATAGAAGGCATACTGTAGATTGAAGCTTACAACTTCTTCTCCAGGAGCCAAATCCATGTGTAGATGACATATAAACACTTAACAAATTAACCCAAGTCAACCTTGTATTTGTATTCTTTAGATTAATACTCCTGCATTGAAAAAATAATGCACATATGCAGCTCTGAATTTACCAGCTTTTCTAGTTTTCATCTAATATGATTAACTTTGCTCCCCAAAGCAAAGAATATCTTTAAGAAACAGTGGTTTACTTTCTCAAGTGGTAGATAATGACATGAAATGACAAGTGTTTCTATATTGTAAATGGGCTTTGGATTCCTTGCTAGCACCATTTCCTCCATCTATTCATGCTGATCAGTGGTGGGATTCAAAAATTTTTACTGCCGGTTCTGTGGGTGTGGCAGGGGAAGGATATTGTAAAATCTCCAGTCAGAGGTGATATTTTCTGGTTCTCCAAACTACTCAAAATTTCTGCTACCAGTTCTCCAGAACTGGTCAGAACCTGCTACTATCACCTCTGATGCTGATTTACCTAAATTGGGGATTGCAGTCTGAGGGAGGGCCTTTCTTTCCCACTCTTGGCCATATCCAGGTGCTAAATTAGTGGGCAGTTGGCTACCAGTGCTCTAAAGCAGTATTTCTCAATCTCAGAAATTTAAGGTGTATGAATCTCAGCTTCAACCCAGCCTGCAGCCAGTACTGAGGTTGAGAAACATTGCTCAAGAGCAAGGGTTTTCAAACTTGGCAAGTTTAAGACTTGTGGACTCCCAGAATTCCTGAGGTAACATGACTGGAGGAGGAATTCTGCGAGTTGACATTCACAAATCTTAAAGCTGTCAAGTTTGAAGACCCCCTGCTCTAGAGGTAGAGTAATAGCTCTCCATCTTCCTGCAATGGCAGAGTAAGGATGTACAGCAGGGGGAAGGTGATCTGAAGGAAGAAAAGTTCATTCAGCAAGTTATTTATTAAGGCACTGTCATGGCAAGCCCACATTCAAATGAGTAGACTTATAATGAGCAACTTGCTCCAGACTTACCAGAGCAATCTCTATCAGAGTACCTGCAGGCAATTGAGGGAGGTAATCATCAGAAGCAGTTACTGTAAAACAAAAACAAAAAACACCTCTACATATTTGTTTGAGCAGCAGCAGTTAGAAGGCAGTATTGCAGGCTACTTTTGCTGAGGACATACTCACCAGCAGATTCTCACCAGCTCAAGGTTGACTCAGTTTTCTATTATTCCGAGGTCAATAAAATGAGGACCCAGATCAGTGGTGGTATTCTACCGGTTCAGCCCGGTTCTGGCGAGCTGGTAGCAGCAATGAGCAGCGGAGACCGAACCGGTTCTCTCCACCGCTCTGCTGTTGGGCCCACCCGCCCGCCTGGGCTCCCATACTCACCTTTATCCACTGAATTTGAAGCACAGAATAGTGCCATGCGGAAGCTGCTGAAGCAACCGGATTGTGCAGGCTTGCAGGAGGTGAGTTAGAATGCCTCTGCGCCTGCGCAAATGCTTCTGCGCCTGCACAAAGTGGGCATTTGGCGCACGCGTGCACGCAAAGCCCACCGAACCGGTGGCAAAAATATTTGAATCCCACTAGTGACCCAGAATGTTGTTGGGGGAAATATGCTGACAATGTTAACTCTTAGAAAGGCAGTAAAAACACTGTGAAGCGATATATACATCTAAGTGCTAGAACGAAAACTTGCTTGATATGGGGAACTTCTTTCCTGCTTGTGTGTGTGTTGCACCCAGCTCTGTTGTGTGTTTGTGTGCATTTGGCCTGGGGCAGGATGGGCATGAGTGATTAGTTATCTTCTGTTGTTTATCATGTTAATGCCCTCTCATTCAAGACTGTTGCTGATGGCTAAGAGACTGAGGACTTATGTCCACTCCTGAGAGCATTTCCTCAGAGATAGGACCCATATAACTTCTGTAACAGCGTTTACCAGTCAGGCAGCTGCTGCATAGAGGACTCAAAATAATATTGCTCAAAATAGGTGTGTTTGATTCCAGATATGACACACAATACTATTTTGTTCTGTGGCTAAAATCTTTTGGATCCCCCATGATATATTTTGAGCATGGGATACAAAGTTTCACGTTTTAAAAGGTTTACTCTTGGAATGCTTTCCATATTTTTAAATGCAGGCAATCCTTGGGCTATGACCACTTTTTCAGCAACTGTTCAAAATCATTACAGCAATGAACAAGGGCTGATAACTTATAATTATCCTTGGATTTCTGACTATTGCAATGTCCTCGAGGTCACTCATGATTGTGATCGGGTGCTCAGTGCCCATCTTATGATTATGATATCACAGTGAGCCATGATCATGTGACTGGGTTTTCCAATATCCACTGCCAGATTCCCACAAGCAAAGTCAGTGGGGAAACCAATAGTAAATTGTAAATTGCTCCCACTATTGCAAATTTTTCAACCCCCCCCCCCAAATTGCTGTTGAAGCCCAAAATTATCTGTAGAGTATCATTTTGTGCATTTTAGATTAAATTTAGGGCTACTTGACTGAATGAAGTGAAGAATTGTTGTTAAACGCAGAGCTGTAAAAAGAGAACTAAGCACCACTTGGTCATCAAGGTGCAGTAGTATTCATTAATCCACCAATGCAATCATGTTTTTAACATTGTGAACAACCAGATTGCAGTTGCCTTGCAGTTGTCTGTGACAGTAACAAAGACTGGGAAGTACCAATGACAAAAGCATATCTATAAAAACCAATTGATCTGAGTCCGCAAAGAATAGGGCTGAATTTAAAAATAAGAATAAATTCCTTGACTTGTAGATCAAACAGTTCTACATGACATAAGACATGAAAATGATATACTATGAATTTATCATGTTACAAACATGTTACAAATTGAAACAATAAGACATATTAAATTATGATTTCTTGCTTTGATTTATCTATTACATTTTTGTCAGCTTGCATGACATTGATTTCTTAGGAAAAAAAAGATCAAAGGGGAAGCTATTAACTGATTAAAAATCAATGAGATTTTATAAAAAGGTTGCTGTAAAACATTAATGAAAATAAAAAAATTCTCCTAAAATTATAATAATAAGATACCATATAGGAAGAATACAAAGTATTGTATAGGTTTTTCTTTAATTAAATTTTATTCTAAATATTCCCATCTGGCAAATTCACTGTGCTAAGATTATGTGTATGTGTGTATTTATAAACTTTGGATTCTTCTGTAGTAATTTTCTACACTGTCATATACTATAAATGGAATTGTTAGAAATTTTTAGAAATAATGTGTTAAATGGTTGCCATGCCTTTGGCTTTTGGCTTTACAGCAAGCATTATCTAACCAAGCAGTATAATAACTGAGAAAAAGATCTCAATGAAACTCTCTTCCACACAATAAAAGTTCTTGTCTATACCTGCATGAAAAATGGGATCCTACTGAGTACCCATTTTCAAGGAAGCATTTCGTACTTGAATTAGTGGCAGTTTTTATTAAAGTTTATAGTGTTGCTTCTCCCTGCATAATAGTATTTATCATTAAGCATGAAAACTTGAATCAGTCCCAGCTGCTTCCTCTTGAGGATGTAAGATATCAGCAGATTTGTGCAAGTAAACTTCTAAAGCAGCCAGCTGTTGCTATCCACTTGCAGCTGTAATATTGATTGAACAGAATATGGATGCCTAAACACAGAGACCGTCTCTAATTATGTGGAAACAGAAGTTTAAGGCATGGCTCTACTTAAAGTATGACTACTGTATGCTTATATCACAATGTCTGTTGCTAGTCTAGAATATATATTAGGGAATTATACATTCTGGGAAGACTAAGACTTTTTGTACTAAGCATTGTGCAGTTATCATCAAAATATACAAAAAAATATTTTCCCTCCAAAAATACACAAAGGGCACAGTCATGAGATACAACTTTGCCATTGCTTCTTGAGGGGCTTGTGAGTCATAAGGCCTAACATTTTGCCACAACATTTCATTCTTGTGCTTTTGAATGCTGCTTAATCACTGTTTGAAAGCTTTGAATGCAGTGTAGCACTCTTAACAACGGTGTCATATAAAGGAAATCCATATCAATAATAACATCAATGTAAAAAACCAACTGTAGCCATGAATTTTCTTGTTAAATCCTGGATTTGATTTCTCCCCCCCCCTTGCAGGTGAAGCTTTGTGATGATATGTCATGGATGGGTGCTTTTTTTCTCGGTTGTAAAGAAATTCCTTAACTTCATCTTTATAGCCTGATGAGAGTTGCTAGCAAATTTAAACCCTTGAAGGTTTCCTCTCTTCTGTCAGCATTTAAAGAATGCATCTTGCACATAGATATGATACTTGAAAATGTCAATACTTGAAAACTTTGATACTTGAAAACATCAATAATGTGACCTATTAATTCTGTGTTATAAAATTATATTAATAATTAATAGATTTTAATGATATATTTTACATAATTCCAAAATAAATAAGAAAAATATGAAAGGAAAGTATAAAAAGACTTTTAAAAATGCTAAAAACAACACAGATAAGAAATTAAATGGAAAAAGGAAAATAAATGTAAAGAAATGACTTTCAATCTTCTTTACAGCTGTTACATGTAAGCTTTTAGCATTTCTTCTCCTTTAGAATTATAACATATATTTATCTTCTTCCCTAATCAACCTTTTTAATCAGCAACTCCAGAAATCCTCTTCATTTTTGACCATTTTCAACAAAAAGTTCATAAAAGTTTTCCAAGCTTTTATAAAAAAGCACTTATTATTTTGTCAAAGAAAAATACATTTTGCTATTTCTGCCAATTCTGTCATCTTCAAAATTCACTTCTCCATTGTGGCTACTTTTGGGATTTTCCATCTTTCTACATATTATAGCATTACTACTATATATGAAACCAGACTTCTGTGGATCTTTCTGATTAGGTGCCCATAAGTCCTAATGCAAAAGGCCCTGGTTTCATATGGATATTAATGTTTAAAATTTGTTGTGTTGGTACTTTTTTTGCTTTTTCAGATGCTCACCATGCATGATAAAGGTTCTTACACAGATGCCAATAGAAGTATTTTTGGGCCATAAAAATCCACCTGTATAATAGACATACTATTTTTCAATTGACTGTTGTCTATGTTTTCCAGAAAATCAGGTATATTTGTGAATTGATTTATAGAAATTAAAAAGGTAATGATTTAACTTAGTCATTGTTCTTCATCTTATTCTTTTGGCATCTTTGATACTATTTTTTCCTTCTTATAATGTAATCCCACATTGATTTAGAAGTAAATTTATAGGATTGTTCTCTCAAAGCAGATTTAATAGGAGGTTTAGATCAGTGGCACCCAATTCGGCAGAGGGACCAATTCCAGGGAGTGAGGTTTTTCCACAGACCAGAGGGGGTTTGGTTTTGTGTTCTGCCTGCATCCTATGGATGGGGCTTCACTTGTTTGCGTGGCCTGGTCCCAAGGATTGGGTACTCTCAGCTTTGACAATAGAGAAATCTGTGCATTTCACTTTTCTGTTGCTTTATTAAATAAGTTTTGTAGCTATGCAATGCTTTAGCAACTTGTACATAACAAGGCACAGGTGCCCCTGTAACATATCAGCTAAGAGTTCCTACAATTCCCTCCACAATTGATAAAATATTTTCCTTCGTTAATAGTAAATGAGCCATTAATATTTATAAATAGACAGGAGATTACTACATGCTGAAAGCATTTAAACTCAAAAATGATAATGTATTCCATGGGAAAACATTAGACCTTACGTATAGTCAGTATTTTTAAACTAAAAAATTCAACATAAGGATTTTATAAGCTTTAATTAGAAAGTTTGTTGACAAATGCGAATTTTTTTTGTATAGTCAGCGGTAATCAGTGACAGCATTTGTGGTGAATGAGAGCACTCAGTCAGATGGACAATCTAGCTTAGTATATGTACACATAGTGGTAATGCAGACAGCAGTGTTATAGTTCTATATCTGAAAATCCCAAAGACTGAACTTTTTAAGTTCTGCATATAATGCCAGTGCTTCTCCACTGAATTACAATTTTCCTCCATGCTTATGCAAGATAGCAATGTAGATTGTACTCTGGTCACAGAAAGTACAGATAGTCCTCGACTTACAATAGTTCACTTAGCAGCCATTCAAAGTTACAACAGCACTGAAAAAGTGACTTATGACCATTTTTCACAATTACAACCTCTGTAGCATCCTCATGAACATGTGATCAAAATTCAGATGCTTGGCAAATGGTTCATACTTATGACTATTGCTGGGTCCCATGATCATGTGATCCCCTTTTGCAATCTTTTGACAAGCAAAGTCAATGTGGAGGCCAGATTCACTTAACAATAGGGTTACTAACTTTATCAACTTCAGAGATTCATTTAATAACTAGCAAGAAAGATTATAAAATGGGGCAAAACTCACTTAACAGATGCCTCATTTAACAATGGAAATTTTGGGTTCAATGGTGGTTGTATGTTGAGGATTACCTGTATAACGCTACCAGATGGTAATCAAAACCTCATCCCATCTTACGTATTTCAGAAAGTATACAAAAGATTAACATATAGCTTCTTCAGTAATTTTAATTTGATACCTGGTAATATGAAATACTTCTTTCTTTGGAATTTGCAAAGCTCAGTCAGTCTCTAATTTGTTTAAACCTTTGCATGATTTATTATGGGAGATTATTACTTTAGCCCATTTTGGAGTTTTTTTTTCTGAATAACAAAAAAAAATTGTGTTGTGAGAAAGGAAGGAGTGATGTTGTATTGCTGTTATTAATTGAAGAAGAGACATGGGATGTTGAGTTAACCAATGAGAGTTAGTATGCACTTGCAGCTCCTTTTCATCATCAAGTGAAGCTTAGATAGGTGTGTTTATATGTAAAATATGCAGATATCTATAGAAACAAGCACACCTGGCTCACCGCCAGATTGGTTTTGATATTGCAAAAATATCTTTGATAAGTGCTGCTGATTGTGGTAATTGTCGTCAGCTTATAAACGCATAATACCAAATACTGGTTTATTTAGAAGCTGAATTCAGATAAAAATATAATAGCATTCCAGATGAGAGTCACTTGATTTTCCTTCTTTTTTGTCACCCTTACATTTTTGGGTTTAACAAATGTGTAGTTAAGTAAGTTTTGGTAAATTATGTGGGTTCTCATACAGTGGTTGGAAATCTCTCATATCTTTTCCATGTTTTAAAAGCCTACAAATAACATCTTTTTCTTCACCCATTCTAACATTTAATAGAGAAAATAAGGACTACTTCAATATGTGAATTGCACATATACCTAGTCGTTTCTTGTTTCATTTGCCATCCTCAAATTCAGATCTCAATCATGTCACATGAGAAAAACATATTCTTTATAACATGCCAGATTCTCAAATTATGCATAAAAATTGCTCCTGTCAAGGCTGAATCTAATTTGGTGGTGGGATTGTACGAATTCAGTTTGACACACTTGAGAACTGGAAAGCGAGGAGAACTGAGATGAATGAAGCTCCAGCCAAAACAACATGAAGTTAAGTGCCGGAATCCTGACGATAGCTGGGTCAACTGCATGCCAACAGCTGTTCGGCCAGAGGATGGAGGAGCGAAGTTGTCAGGAAACTATTCCATATCCTGGTTGGACAATGTGACATATTGTTTGGGAGAAATGAGAAAATTCTAGTTATAATGATGTGGAAACCTGGGAAACTTTCGATACTGGCTTTCCACTAGTTAGTGCCAAGATGTTTAATTAAATAAAATAGTTCTTTGAGGAATTACAATGCCTCTGAGTTTGTTTTGTGATGATTGCATTTGTTAGAACTGACGCTAAGCCAGTACTGAAAGTTTCTTGGGTTTCCACCTTCCTGAGATATGGTTGAATATGGAGTTCTTGGTCCTTGAAAGGAGATATTATTGGACTAAATTTTTAGGATGCAAGGACCCACCTTAAAAGAATGCTCTTCCTAGCTCAATTTTAAAGATCAAAGGCAATAAAATATGTGCCGTTCATTTTTAACAAATTTTTATTTTTAAAAACAAACATACACATACAAAACATAAAAACTTAAAACCATCTCCCATTTCATATACATACAGTGTGTCAGTTGGTTACAAATCTTTTGTGTAGTCATTTACTCACAGTTTATATCAATTTTCACATTGTCAAACTAACAAATGCTTATATATTTGTCAGTTATTAATCATCCATAACTAAACTATTTATTCCATCATTTTATACGAGATGTTCCAAGTTTTATCTTAAAATTTATGTTATACTTTCAACCAATGGTTATATATGTCTATATTATGTTTTATATCAATCTATTAA
>JANHFN010005312.1:27885-38536 GCA_032468175.1 Toxicocalamus goodenoughensis
GGAGTCAAGCTATTCTCCAAAGCACCTGAAGGCAGGACAAGAAGCAATGGGTGGAAACTAATCAAGGAGAGAAGCAATTTAGGACTAAGGAGAAATTTCCTGACAGTCAGAACAATTAATCCGTGGAACAACTTGCCTCCAGAAGTTGTGGGGGGTTTAAAGAAGAGATTGGGCAGCCATGAGTTGGAATAGATATAGGGTTTCCTGCCTGAGAAGAGAGTTGGTCTAGATGACCTCCAAGTTCCCTTCCAACTCTGCTATTCTGATTTTGCCTGATTAGCCACAGTCAATTCTCTTTCAGATTCTAATCACATCTCGGTCAAAACCAAGATGAAATTTTCACCGTGATGCAGAATGCTCTGTGGATTTCTGATCTAGCTTATCCCCCCTTCTCATTTTCCTTGCTTGTAATGATGTCATTTCTGTCCTTCAGCCATTCCTTTGGGTGTTGCTCTTGATTCAAATCTCTCGTGCTTGGATTGTATTAATGCCTTTGGTTAAGTCCTGCTATCTTCCAGGTGGCGATAATTGCTCAGATGCAAGCTTTCCTGCTTAGTGAGCCTCCGAAAGCAGAGTAACAAAATACCAGAGTCGGAAGGGACCCTCAAAGTCTTCTAGTCCAGACCCTATGCCCGTGATGGCGAACCTGTGCCAGAGGTGGCACGCAGAGACCTCTCTGTGGGCACATGCACCATCGCCAGCTGCTCTTCTGGTTTTGGGCCTGCACATGTGCACTGGCCAGCTGGTCCTTGCAGGTGCTGGAGCTCTGGAAAATGACCCACAAAACGGCCATTTGGGGGCTGTTTTGGAGCCTTTTTCAGGCCTTTTTCAGACTGTTTTGGGGGCCAAAAATGACCAAACATGGCCTGAAAAACAGCCCAAAAAGCAGTCTGAAAATGGTCCCCAAAATGGCCTGAAAACAGTCCCCAAAACAGCCTGAAAATGGCCCCCAAATGGCTTGAAAACAGCCCCCCAAATGGCCAAAAACAGCCCAAAAAACAGGCATCCATGCACCGGCCAGCTGGTCTTTGGGTTTCCGGCACTCCGGCACTCGGTGCCCAAAAGGTTTTCCATCATTGCCCTATGCCATTTCTGACAAATGGCTGTCCAACCTTTTCTTAAAAACCTCCGGTGATGGAGAAACCACAACTTCCGGAGCCAAGCTGTTCCACCGATTAATTGTTCTTCCTGTCAGGATTTTTTTCTCCTTATTTTCAGGTTATTTCTCTCGTTGCTTAGTTTCCATCCGTTGCTTCTTGTCCTTCCTTCAGGTGCTTTGGAAAATAGGTGACCGTTTTTTTCTTTGTGGCAGCCCCTCAAATATTGGACAAATATCATGTCACCCCTGTTCCTTCCTTTCATTAAACTAGACATACCCCATTCCTGCATGTTTTAGCCTCCACTCTCCTAATCATTGTTGTTGCTCTTCTCCATGCTTTTTCCAGGGTCTCAACATCTTTTATATAACGTGGTGAGCAAAACTGGATGCAGTACATCGGTTTTAATTTTCACCAGTCTGAATTTTCATTTTATCTCTTATTAATATTGTTGGGCTTTCAACTTGTTCCCAAGCTTCAGTCTTGAACATGTTTTATCATTTGATATGTTTTCCTTGGCATGCCGAGAATATAATGCTATTTCCCCCTGCTATATCCCTTTTCTCGTTGGCTTTCTTTGTTCTCCCAGAACTGCTGTATACTGCTTATTTATATATCTCAATAGGGTCTCATTCCCTTTATCTCTCCTCTTTGAGGTCACAGATCTTTCTCATATTATTGCATCTGAATTCCTTGACTGAACTCTTCTTGTTTATACAGATTCCTTTACTATAAACTACCCAAAGCTTTCTGGATTAAAGACCCATTTTATCCACACCGCGTGTTTAGCTGTATTTATCAAGTTAAAGCATGTTTGGGATTCACACAGTTGGTTGAATCATGAGCTGCTGGAAAGGCTTATGTGACATCCCCACCCTGAAAATGAGGTCTGACCTAATAAGCTCAGTACACAAAATTGTCTGCTACGACGTCCTACCTGTCAATGACTACTTCAGCTTCAACCACAACAACACACGGGCAAACAATAGGTACAAACTCAAAGTCAGCTGCTCCAAACTCAATGGCAGAAAATATGACTTCAGCACTAGAGTGGTCAATGCCTGGAACTCACTACCTGACTCTGTTGTTACATCCTCAAACCCCCACTCCTTTAACCTCAAACTATCCACTATTGACCTCATCCCTGATTTAACAAAAAAAAGAATAATTGTAGCCAGGGCTACATGTGATGGTTAAATTTCCAGAATTATCTTAAAATTACTCTTTTCCTTCAGGTCACACATTAAATGCCAGCTTGTTTCCTTTAATGAATCACTAGCGCTGTGCTCCAGAATGAAGCTTTCTGGGTGCTTTTTCATGTTCCTGAAATTAATTATGTCTCTCAGGACAATATTTGCGGTTTCTGATTTCAGAGAGGAATCAGATAGTAGCATCCATGCAAACCCAGAACTGTCAAGGTTGTAATTTAAGATTTCACTTTTTCCTCAATGTCATCTGGTTTAATAATTTAATTTAACTTAATTCAATTCAATTTAATTTTAGTTTATATAACATATTTTATTACTCCTCTTTTCTTATTTTAAAAATAAGTTTTTTAATTCTCTCTTTTTCTCTTTTCTATTCAGCTGAATGTAGAATTCATTCTGGTGTTAGAATTTGCCCAAGGTTCTAAAATAAAGAATAACCAGGAAAGCTGTGTGCTTGCATCCCTAATATTTAATTTCAAAGCCTCCATTCACACATTTATAAAAAAGCATTTCAAAGATATTATGTGTTTGAAAACAGCTCAGAAAACATTTTCACATCAGCAATAATATTTTACTAGTTCTGTATTTTTACACTTTTGAAAGACAGATTTTTTTGGTTGGGTTTAAACTAAAAAAAATCTGCAAACTTTTTTGGTATGTAACATTTGTTAAAACTTTAGAACAAGAACAACTCAATGAATACAAACTAATACAAGTAATTCTTGACTTATGACAACAGTTGAGCCCAAAATCTCAATTGCTAAGCAAGGCAGTGGTTAACGGATTAGTGCTCCATTTTATGACTTTTCTTGCCAGTTGTTTAGCAAATGCTACAGTTGTTAAGAGTATTACATGGTTGTTAAGAGAATCTGAATTCCCCATTGACTTTACTTGTCAGAAGATCGCAAAAAGAGATCACGTGACTCCAGGAACACTGCGACCGTCACAGTTGCCAAGCGTCTGAATTTTGATCATGTGAGGGTCATAAGTCACTTTCTTCAGGGCCATTGTGACTTCAAATGGCCACTAAATGAACTGGTGCAAGTTGAGGGCTAACTGCAATAATAAGACCCCCCATATATATCCATATAAAAGTGAAATACCACTCAAGCATCATCACAAAATCTCCAGAACTATAAAGCCTACAAACCTGAAATTTGGCACGTATGTTCCTCTTGGCTTCTAGGGGCTCACTAAGAAAGGATTTTTCAAAATGACCCTCAAAGCATTCGTATTTCCTATATTATTATTATTAACACAATCTGATGCTAATGAGTTCTACCCCCCATCCCCACCTGAAAAGAAATCTGTTCCAAATGCAAAACACAAGCAAAGGAGTTTCTGTTTCAGTTTCAGAGCACCAAGCAGCTTCAGTACAGAACAGTTGAACTAAGCCAAGTCCAGGCTCCTTGCTGTCTCCTTCTTGCTCACACAGTAAATACTCTTTCAGTTTCCAAACAGCCTTCAACTCTCCCACACACTGGCACAATGCTAGCCAGATGAATACCGCTGGATGTTGGTTGTCAGAGGCAGATTTTTTTTCTCCTTATTTTCCTCCCAAAAAACTAAGCCGTAGTGAAGTATGGATATTTTGAAGTATTTTTATAAAACTAAGTTTTCGGTTAAGTGTCATCATAATTCCTTGTGTGGATTAAATAGCACATTATTGCCAAGAAGTGATAAGCTTTCTGTCAGAAGAATAATTTTGTGTTCCAACTGGAGGTGGGATTGCAAAAGAATAAATAAAAATGAGATCCAGACAGCTGTGAGGAAAGAATAAATATTTATTCCTAAAAGCAAAATAGTTTGCATTTGGAAGCAGGCTGCAGAGAAATAGAGTAGAGTAGCAGATTTTTATAAGGGGAGTTTTTCCAGAGTATCACGTGCTGATTTTAGGGTGACACGTGAGTGTGTGTGTGTGTATGTGTGTGTAAGTTTATTCTCGGGAATATGCATTTCCTCTGGGAGACATAATTTAATTAACTCTACATATCTTTACAGACCTTATCCTTTGATATGTGGTCTCCGCTGTTCTTCTGGATTTAGTGATGAAAAAAATCACTCACGCTGAACAAGTAGTGAGATTTTATTCTTCTTTTATTCCAAAACATTGGGTAACAATGAAGCATAATAGTTTAAAGTCAGCTCTGGCTTCATCTGCAGCCAGAGCTGTATTTATGCATGTCATACATTAGCTAATTACATAATTAATGCATCCATCATCCAGTCAATGATGATTTACCACTATCTGGAATACTTATTGCATCAGGTTACTTACGTACCATGTTACTGTTCACTGCGAAATATACAGGTTATGTACCAAATACCATTAACACCCATATCCCCGTCACGAACACCATCCCACACTGGAAGCCAATTGCTTAGTTCCTCTCGTCCGGGGCTCCGATGTGCCGACTACATCGGCTAATGAAGAGTCAAACTCAGTTGCACTCTCATCCCTGCACTTCTGCTGCTACGTTCCCTCCCTTCTTGAGGAAGAGAGCTAAAAAAGGAAGTGTCCTCTGTTCAAACCCCCCCCCTTGTTGTCCCACATGCTTTAGGGGGTGTGGTCCCTTATACCTAATTCCCCATACTTCATAAGGAGAAGTTCTAGAGTGCTTGCCCCCAGACTGGAGGTGGAGGTGCTCCATTCATTGTCGTCGGCTATCTTCCTTTCCCTCCATTTATCAAATGCTCCAGCACTCGCAGGAGCAAAAGGAGGCGGCTTCCCTCTAACACCTTTTCCCCCCAAATCCAAGCTACTTTTTCTCTCCTTTCGTGTCTTGGGTCTCACGACCCTTTGCAATTCCTCATCAGTCTCGCCTTTAGTATTTCCCGTTCCACCAGCAGGTGGTGTGTCACCACTTATGGTACCTGCTGAGGACTCACGCATGCCTTTGTCCCGTGGCCGATCCTCCTCCTCTTCCATTCCACACTCAATTGGAAATTCCGCATCCACATTGGTACTTTCAACCATTGCTGCTTGCTCCAACAAGGACAGAAGACAAAGGGGGAAAAGAATGGGGGTATGAGAGCTGACTTTCCTTTAGGCTATTCTTCTGGATTTAGTGATGAAAAAGACCACTCATGCTGAACAAGTAGTGAGTTTTTGTTCTTCTTCCATTCCAGTTCAGTTCCATTCCAGTTCAGTTGAAATGAAAACATAAGACCATTTTTTGAAAACATAAGACCATTGTTGGGAGCAACAATTAGGGAATGGGGGTTTAGTTTTATTATATATTTGGAAAAATATTTGTTGTGGTTTATTTAGAAATTCTTGGACTACATTGTCTCATGCCAAGTTGCCACCCCTCAATAACCTTTACCAATTATCTTGAAATTGCTGCATTCATTTCTAAACAATATTTGAAAATTATTTATGTTGGCCCCTGCGGCAGATGTCTAAGCAGATCTTCCGTTGCTTTTCTGTGGCCCTAATTTCAGGAACTTCTGCCCTTTAAAAGTTGTTGATGTGAGGCAAAATACTTCATACTCTTGCTTCAAAGTCCCCAATGAGGAAGAGAAGGAGGACTTAATAGCCTTTTTGGGGGGTTTCTCATGTCTCCACTAAAAAACAAATACTTCCAAATCCCCAGAGCTGTTCAATTTCACTACTATCTCTAGACTGAGTACTTTTTCTTTCAAGGTATAGTTGGCAAAGTTTAAACCTCACTTTACCAGAAGAGGTTTTTTTTCTGAGAGGAGCAATTCAGAAAAAAAATTGGCCTTAAGAATTCACTAAGGCTTAATTTGCTTTAACCAGAGGAAAACTCTTTTCTTCTTTGTTTATTTGCCATTTCAGCAAAGTCTCCTAATTAAAGACTTCTATGATTTCTTGTATGTGAATAGGTGTCCTCAAGGTAGTAAACTATGAAAGAAATATAGCCCCTTTGTTCAAACACAAAATGGAGTTTAATTAAAAAACAAAACAAAACTCAACACTATAGTTTCCTGGAATCTTCCACATTTAATTATGAATAGCAGGTATAATAAATGGGTGGAAAAACATGGAGAAATCATTTCATATTTGTCCTCTTTGTAAACAAATTCTGCATTTATGGAATTGGTTGTACTAACTAGAAGTTCATCTAAATAAGTGCCTATGTCTTTGCTATATAGAACCCCAATTTTGTCTTTTAAGTAGTATAGATTTCATGGGTCAATGAATTAAAAAACAAGAGTCCTGCCTTTATTATTTTTATAAATAAAGGTGACAAATACTGTATATCTAATACTCCTTCGTCCTCCTATTTTTTTCCCTTAGCAGCAACTCTGTGTGGTGAGTTGGATTGAGAGAAAGTAACTGGCCCAAAGTCACCAAACTGGCTTTCATGCCTAAAACATAACTAAAACTCACAATCTCCCAGTTTCCCAATCCTGAGATTCTCCAATAATTAATTCCTCTTTTTGGCTTCTGCACAGAGAATTTGCCCACAATGTCTTTCTTCTTTCTGTTTTCCCTCTTCATGAGCATATAAGGAGCTTATTGAAGGCAAAGTGAAAGAAGAGAGTCACACCATCAACTTATTACATATCTTCTTTTTTGTAAAAATATAAAGAAAAGATTTATAAGAACCACTTGAAACTGGCTTTAAACATAGATGGGTTATTGGCTTGAAGAAGCAGGGCAATTTAGCTATCCCCTTTGACACACAGCTGTAATTATACCAACTTAGAAAGTGTACTATACAGGGATGGGATCCGACTGGTAGAACTACTGGTTCTATTGCTCTATGTCATGCGTGCATATGCAAATTGCGCAAGTCACGCAAATGCAATTTGCAACCTGCTGAACTGCCCGGACAGCTGAGCAGCACTGCGTGCAAGTGCACAGCAGTTGGAAAAGCCCTTTTTTCCTACTTTTTAAACCGCAGCTGTGCCGCGCAAAGCAGCTGTGGTTGAAAAAGCAGGGAATAAAGGACAGGTAAGAGCCCGGGCGGGTGGGCTAAAACAGCAGCAGACACAGAACTGGTTCTGTGTCTTCTACTCTTCAGAGCTACCAGTTCTGTAGAGCCGGACAGAACCGGTCGAATCCCACCCCTGGTACTATACTACAGGTAGTCCTCTATTCATGACCCAATTGAGCCCAAAATTTCTGTTGCTAAGCAAGAGAGTTGTTAAGTTAATTTTGCCCCATTTTACAGCCTTCCTAAATGTGAGTCAATTGCCAAGTGTCTGAATTTTGATCAAGTTACCATGGGGATGCTGTAAAGGTCGTAAGTTTTAAAAATGGTCATTAGTCACTTTTTTCAGTGCCACTGTAATTTCAAACAATGCTGTTATAAATCCAGGACTACCTGTAATATAAGTCATTAAATAAGGGATAGGGAAACCCAGTTTAAACTATGGTTTAGTATGCTTAATTAAGTCAGTGATTTTGTCCTGCTTAGACCACCAGGGATTGGGTCTTTCCTTCCTAGCACACCAAAAGCTAACCTGCCGTTTGGCCTGTCTTAATGTGATGTCAGAGACCTGGGTAGAACATGAAAATTAGTTCGCACATATGCAGAGGAGATGCTATAAAATGATGAAGTAGTATCTCATTGCAGTTTGAAACATCCAAGGATTCCTTGGGGGTTGGAGACATGGACTAGTTAACTTCCTTCAGAGTATTACATAGGTTGTTTGATTCATTAAAAAGAAAAAAGAGAACATTATCTCCTTTTAACTATAAAGCTGAAATAATTTAGCGTTCGATTTTTAGCTTTTCTTTTAGAAAATGTTTTATATATAATTTCTACTCATTTTAATTTTTCCCTTAGATTGTGTGCTTACAAAACAAATGCAAAATCTTTTACTTTTTTGTTGAAGGTATAAACTGTTGTAACAACTTATTTAAGATACTTAGGAAAAATTACATTTTAGCTGTTTGACTGTATGGTTAAATCTGATCATCTTTAATCTTTCCCTCATGAAAAATCATTTCTGTTTGTAATTGGTTTAAAATGGATACGTGGAGGAGACATGTGAAGAAGCCTTACTTTACTGTTATAACTTCAAATACAGAATGTATATGTAATTATGAAAAATCAGATAGCATTGTCACATTTGATTGGTTTTTTGTGAAGATTATTTTTATCCCAGTAAGGGGATGAATTCTATTAAAACAAGGAGAGGAAAGAGAGTTACAATGAATAACTGTTACAGCCCCATTTGGACTAGAACAATGAGTGTCTAATTCAAACTACCAAGGAAACATTTTCAAAAGCACTTTAGCGACTTTGTAGTATAAGTTCCAGTAGAGTTTCAGTTATCACACTCTGAAGGTACTTTTGTTTTCTCTGCATTTACTCTAGGGTCAGGAAAGGAATAATAAGCGGTGCCTTTAATGTTGCAGAATGAAAATACTTTTTAATGCCTTCATGATGGGAGCAGACTGTTAAAGTGGTAGCATTTTAAAAAAAATCTTATTCATACAAAGGTGCACAAATTTCATTGTGGTTATAAATGAGGGACATTCTACACATAGTGTACTATGTTCATAGTGGATATTGTCTTTTGTTTACCATTCTCTGGGTTAAATTTGTGACATTTTCTGTTTTTAGAAAATACAGTTGTAAGATGACAGCTGCTGTTGCTGTTGTTTGTTGGAACATGTTGGAATGTGAAAAAAAAATTCAGAACCATTAAAGGCCTTTCCTAGAAATTAATGCCTTTACAGATGACTTATAAGAAATTTGTGCAATTATTGAAAATGTTAAATGAAGTATAGTGTTTTTATTCAGTATAAACTTAGTGATATTAGCCATCACATTTTACAAAGGATTAGGTGAATATATGTCTGACTAGCAGCTTATTAAGCAGCATGCATGAAACAAAAGGGGAAAAAAGTACTTATTTCAGTAGGAACATCTCTAATGGAATGTTTCAGTGATTTGAGTGATTTTGAATAAAGTTAACATTTTGAATATTTTGCTGGAAAGAAGAATGAAATCTCAAAAGTACCATTTTTTTGCGCTATAGGACGCTCCAGGCTATAAGATGCACCTAGCTTTTGGGGTGGAAAGCAAGAATAAAAACCTTCCTCTGCCTCCCAGCAATTTGCCTCCTTGCAGTAAACAGCAAACAGCCTTGTCAGCTTCAGCACATCCTAATTTAGTACCAGCAGCTGATTGGCAGTTGGATAGGCCTTCTGGAATACCACCGATCAGCTGTTCCAGGTTGTGGGGATCACTGCCACCCATCATTGCCTCCGCATACCCCACTTTTGAGCCTCTGCATGTCCCATTTTTGGCCCATTTCGGCGGTGGCGGCGATTGGCAACGATTGGTGGTGGTGGCGGCAATCTTTGCCGCCTAGAATGGGCTGAAAATGGGATGCACAGAGGCTAAAAATGGGGCATACAGAGGCCGAAAATGGGGTGCGTGGAGGCTGAAAATGGGACGTGCGGAAATCTAAGCACACCACAGGCTGCATGCGGCCTGAGCCATCTCAGACTGCAGAACACTTCCTACATGGTAAGATTTGTTAGATCATTTGACCTCAGTTGCATGAAGTGTCTGGTTGATATTATTGATATATATAAAGCAAAGTCTTTTGGAGACTTATATTTATCAATGGTTCTATGAAATATTAAGCCATCTTCATTACCAAAAATGATTCATAATTCCTTCAGCATCAAATCTACCTACTCTATGGTTGCTTTTGAATTTGGGTCTTAATAGTTAATTCTCTTTCTGGTAAAATTAATTGTATTTTTAAATTGTCAATTAGTTAAATTCCTTTTCTATTTACTGAGTTAATAAGGCATCTTTTGTTTTCTTGGCTGATTTTTCTCTCAGCAGTTTTGGTGGTGTGAAACTGCAGAAAAAATGTATCCTTCCTGAGAAATTTGCTCTGCGTAAGGACAATTAGGAGAGGCAGGGATGGGATGCGACCGGAATAACTACTGGTTCGGTTGCTCTGCGTCACGTGTGCATGCGCGTGAGTCGCGCGAGTGCAATTTATGACCTGCTGAGCTGCCCGGACACTTGAGCAGCACTGCATGCAAGTGCGCAGTGGTTGGAAAAGCCCATTTTTCCTGCTTTTTCAACCGCAGCTGTGCTGCGCAAAGTAGCTGTGGTTGAAAAAGCAGGAAATAAAGGACAGGTAAGAGCCCGGGCAGGCGGGCGGGCCAAAACAGCAGCAGACATAGAACCAGTTCTATGTATGCTCTCTGTCTGCTGCTCTTTAGAACTACCGGTTCTACAGAGGTGGACAGAACCGGTAGAATCTCACCCCTGAGGAGAGGGGAAGAGAAAGAGGAGGAGGGAGGAGAAATAGCAATAATATTTGTTGAAATGTCGACCTGATAGTTACTAGCATTTTAATATATATATTTACTTAAAAGTTCCATTAAAATCCATT
>JANHFN010005312.1:54731-66521 GCA_032468175.1 Toxicocalamus goodenoughensis
ATCCATCTGGATCTTGAGCCTATCTTCTTGGGTGTTAGCTATTTCTGCCAGCTTAGTATCATCTGCAAATTTGGTAAGTTCCCCTTCTATTCTCTCATCTAAGTCGTTAATGGAGATATTGAAGAGTACTGGGCCTAAGACTGAACCTTGTGGCACCCCATTGCTTATTTCCCTCCATGTAGATTTAGACCCATTAAAGACTATTCGTTGAGTACGGTTGGCCAGCCAGTTGCGAATCCATCTAGTGATAGTGCTATCTATTCCACTTTTTTCTAGCTTACTAAGAAGTAGGTTGTGGTCTACTTTGTCGAATGCCTAATAGCTAATTGGGTATAATGGATTACTAGCATTGTTTTCAATAATGCTTAATTTTTAATTGGGAATGGACTGATTATTTGAAGAGAAGGATTGGAAGAATTTATTTAAAATGAAAATGCAGTTGTATATATTTAAGTTGTTACATTTGTTATTTATCCCTTATGTTGATTAATAAGGACCATTGAAGATTTAAAGATGGGTATATAGAAAAGGGGTCAATTATCAAGTGAAGAAACATATCCTAAGCATCAGTATGGCAACTCCCGCTTAGCTTTTTAAAATCAGCCATAGTTAGCTACCTACGAATAATGTGTAACAGAATACACACATTCTATTCATGTTAGTATTTCCAAGGAAATTTCATTCCAGTCCTAAAAATTGGACATAAATTGAAATTGCACTTACAAAAATATACAAAAACCTCTTGCTTTCAAGATTTCAAGAAACTGTGCCAGGTTTCCAGCTGGTTGTAGGAAGGATGGGAAGAAGAAATCAATTTAAAGTATCGAAAGTATACAAGTAATTTACATATTCTTACTATCAGTGGGCTATTAATTGATCTGTTTGGCATGATTCTAGCCTTCAGTAAAGATTCTTATCTAGCCAAAGCTTGTCTACAAATCAACTGCCAAATCAAGCTAAAAAGATGAGCTAATTTTCAGGAGATTTGTAAATTATTGTACTATTGACTCCTGAATGAAAGAACCTGGTATGGGAAAATTTACAACTTCATAAATATGTGATTGCTTGGCTGAAAGTAGGAAGTCATAATTTGATCACAATCACAATATATATAGATGGAAATAATATTTAAATTGAAGTATGAGCATGCCTTACATTTAATTCAAATAAAAAGCCACTGTGACTTAAAGATCTAAATAGTAAATAATGTCAAAGCTTTCTTCTTACGTAGGTTTAATTAGTTACTTAGTTACTATATCACTGAATTTTGACTGAGAAGAAGAATCAAATGAATATGAAAATATTTGTCCTTCCTGTATGTGTTTTACATCTCAAACTATTTAAAACTTAACTTGCAGATATCTTGCTTTCTATTTTATTTAGGAACTTTCTAAAATAGATCTAAAGCTATCCGTAGCACTGCTGAACTAATAGAAGAAGCAATAAACATTGTTACATGTAAAAAAACAAGAACTTTTTACGAGTGGGGGATATGAACTACTTTAGATATTTTTCTGGTAAATACTTTGTATATAATAGCAAGTTCATTCATACATCTATGCATTTGATTTTCCACATCACTTAAATGAGAAATGTCTTGGGAGCATGGAAAGAAATACAGTTGTACAGTATTTTGACAAAAATTTGTTCCCTTCTAGAAGTCTTTTTTCAAATGGATTTTCTGAATTTTGTCTACAGTAGCAAATGCAAGTGACTAGACTGGCAAGAAAATGGAAACATCTGTCAATTTTTTATCTTTACCTTGAATTACTTTTCTGTTAATCATTCTTATAATCTTCTGTCAGCTTGCTTGAGGCTAAGGTCTTTACATTCAGAAATTCCATCTTTGAGATTTTTATATCATTTGACAGTTGAAAGATAGAGTGGAGTTTAGGGAAATTTTGTCAATAGCCTGGAGATAAAGAACCCAAATATAAAGGGCTCACTATGAAGTTCTGAATGATATGCTAATGAATCCTTGTATATTTACTTAGAAACAAATCTTACTAGATTCAGTGGGATTTTCTTTCCAGTTAAGTGCATCTGTGAAGGACTCAATAGATAAAAATGCCAAATCTAGTCTGAACATCTGGCTGACTTGCAACCAAGCATAATATTTATAATAAACACACAAGTATCTGCCACACATCACCTTAGACTTAACAGTTGTTGATAAGAAAGACAAAAAAGTCTGGATAGTGGACATTGCAGACAGCAGAATAGAAAACAACTGGAGAAAATAACAAAACACAAGGATCAGTAAATAGAAGTAGAACAAGCACGGCAAAAGTAGCACCAGTAGTTTGAGGTGTAATTCGAAAACATCTGGAACATCACTTGAACGCTATCAGCATCGACAAAAGCATTATAAGTCCATTCCAAAAGACAGCTTTATTTAGAACAGCTTACATTCTGTGATTTAATATTACATTTAATTTAATATATATTTAATATTAATACATGCATGCAATATACTGTTCATAATAGGTAAACCATTCAAAGCCTAGACTTGGAACCATTACCCATAGAACTTGAATCTTACCAAGGTTCAACTTCAGCGTGTTCTTCATCTAGTCCACCCTTGCATCCAATCATTCCTGTCTTAGATGTCACAGAGAAATAAACCTGCATGCCATGAGCTATCTTACTGCAAACTCTTTAATGACAGTTACTTCATACCGAAGTTAGAGCATTGGAAAGTAAGTGAAGTCTCGTTTTGCAAGGGGCCAAGGCAAAATCTTCTAGCATAATTTAATAAATTGAATACTTGCAGCAAAAGGAAAGCATCATAATCATATTTTTCACCTATCATCATGCCAATTATCTTCCAAAATAAGTTTCAATGTAGATTGGAATAGAGTAAGATAATCAGAGCCTTTTGAAAACATGTACAGTTGCGATGTATTTTCAACCTTTCAAGCAATTGCCTCCAGATGTGACATTTATCACAGTTCAGAGTTTGAGGGAAGACATTTCTTGTTCAGAAATAGCCTCCTAACCTCTTTAAAGGAAACAGGGATCACTCTATCATGCAATGACATATTAACTAATATCTGGACCCATCCAGCTAATCTTCCAGCTGCAGAAGGAAATAGAAAATATTTTTGATATTGAAATAAACAATCCCAATGTATGCATTTATAGGTAATAAGTAAAAAAATGAAAGGAACTTCATAATAGTTTCTCTTAATCCTTCTTGAATGTTATTTTCGGTTACCTGGAGACAGTAGTCAGTGTATGTTCTGACCAATACCAAATAAAGTCTAATTGCTACTTCCTGTGATTTAGAAACATTATTTCTGTTGATGTACTCTAAAATTATCTTCCATTGCAGTGAAATATTACTACTGTTCATAAATAGAGAATGCTTATTATTTTGGCTTGGAATATATCACACTCACAAAAAGTAAGAATTCCAAATACTAATGTAGGATATAAAAAACTGATATTAACAAAGGCAAAAAAATGTTAAGTACTGCAACTGGATTGTCAATTTTCTTAGCACCTTCCTGTTGCATTTCATATAACACCACATACAATTTAACTACATTACATGCAGTAGTAGGCTTTTTGTCTAAAAGTGAGGGAGAGACAAAGAATTTGGACTAAGATATTCGTTCACTTCTGGAACGAATATAATTAGATGCTAATTCAATTGATGTCATGACTTGCAGAAGCTACCTAACTTGATCTTGGCCCATAGGCAACATAAGCTCTGGAAAAGCTAATAAATTGGTAGTCTAGCCAATAGATATTTATTTCTCAACAAAGTTTATCAAGAATTATTAGAAGATCTACTGGGCAAAAAGTAGAATCAAGATCACCAGTCATAACCATGACTTTCTACCTTAAGAAATCAGCCATCAGCCTTGGGAATCTAAGCACTCAAATTTAGATGGTACTATTTCTAGAGGGGAATAATGGGGATATGGACTTTAATGACCCATGTATAGATGTTAAGTTAATGACTTAGTCTCAAGTTTAATAGCAAAGAGCACAAATCTGGCTTCTTTTGAGCAAAAAAAAATATATTATAAAACGCCCAAAGAGCTTCTCTGTGTTATTAACATAGTATTCCTAATTTTGGCCCTTTTTTTCCTTCAGGCATGGCGTATGATCTCCAGATATTCAAATTGTTTTACTTGCTGAATGATATGTATTTCTGGATGATCCAGTTATTCATCTTAGATCTTTTAGCAAGTATCAATATAGAAAGGGTCCACAGGGCTCCCTTAAGGCAGATTGGAGTCTGTCAAAAACTTACACAGCCATCAACATAAATAGTACTGGTAACTTTTTCCAGCTATCTGTGGAAAGTAAGAATTCTGACTGTGCGAGAATTTAAGAAGTTATCATTACAAAAGTTGAAAAACAAAGGGACCAATAAACAGATGTGCTTGCCCTGTGGCTTATAAATAAGCAGGAACAGGTTTATCTATCAGCAAGACAGTTTATTTACTTAAGGGAATAATCCTAAGCTGCCCTCATAAGATTTTTGAAGTGATAGATTCAGGTACACTTAAAAGTCAGTAATAGCTATCTGTAGACAATATCAATGTATCATTTAACTATATGTTGCAGAATCAAAGTGTGGTTCAGAATTAGAAGAATATTGTGCTGTAAATCTTGCTTGTTGCTTGACCAACTGTTGCCTTGAGTCTGTCAGTCCTGTATAGCAGATACCGTAACTCTGGAGGCTTATGGATGGATATAATTCACAGGATCATCCTTTTAATTTCTTAGCCATGTCTCAATCATTAGGTATATGGGCTGATTTGTTAATGCAAATAAAAATTGGAGCCACTACCTGAGCTTTGTAAACCCTTTGAAAATGGGTGCCACGGCATATGAAGTAAGATGGATCTGCACTGCAGTAGCTTTCTGTAATATTCCACAAAAGGGTTAAAACCTTTAAAGTAATAATTAGCATTGAACCTATAGTTGAAATAAAGTATTTTAATAATAAAACTAATGTTTAAAAAGGATGGCACAGCTCCCATTCAACTATACTATCCTGCAAATAGAGAGAAGTGCTTTAATAAGTCACAGACAGGTGTTGCATTTGTGCTCATGTGCTCTGAATTGTTTGAAATGGTTTTCAGACTGAATTGTTGGAAAAAACCAATGCAGTCCTGGACTGCATCAGCCGAGGGATAGAATCAGGTTCACAAGAAATGATAGTATTGCTTTATACTTGCACTAGTGAGGTCACACTTGGAATATTGTATCTACTGCTGGTCACCAAAGTACAAAAAAGATGCTGAGACTCAGAAAAATGTACAGAGAAGAGAAGAGCAACAAAGGATCTGGAGGGTAAATCATATGATGAACAGTTGAGGGAGCTAGGTATGACTAGCCTATCAAAAAGAAAGATCAGTGGGGGTATGATAACTTCTTTCAGTACTTGAGGGGCTGTCATAGAGAAGAGGGGATTAACTGATTCTTCAGAGCACCAGAAGGCAGGATAAGAAGTAATGGCTGGAAGCTTAAAGAGAGATCCAATGTAGAAGTAAGCTGAACTTTTCAGCTAGTGAAAACAATTAATTGATGGAATAACTTGTTTCCCGGGGTTGTTGGTGCTCCACCACCACTGGAGATTTTAAAAAATGGGCTGGACAACATAGTTGACTGGGATGGTTTAAGGTTCCTGCTTTGAGGAGGGAGCTGGGCAAGAAGAACTCTGAGGTCCCTTTCTCACTTATGAGTCTATGTTCCTTCAAAATACAATTTGAAGCTATATCCTGTCATAACAAGTAGCAGGGACCTCTGCTGTAATAGAAGAAATTTTGTTGTTGTTGTTAGTCACAAAGTCATGTCCAACCCATTGTGACCCCATGAACAACGTTCCTCCAGGTCTTCCTGTCCTCTACCATCCCCCGGAGTCAAAGCCCCCGGAATCCCCCGGAATTTGTGGAATACCACTCCTAATCATCAACATTGGTGCTGAAATTTAGGATTACACTGTACATATTGTTCACAAACTATTAGATACAGGATTTTAAACTATTAAATAGTCCTCATACTAATTATTTTTATCCAGTCCATCAAAATTCAGATTATACATTCATCAGAAATTTATTTGTTTAGCATTTACCTAACATGCCAAATTTAAATAGAAGTAGCAAGATTCTTGTGTGATCTTAATAAATTGACTCAAGATTTTTAAGGAATATATATGTAATTTAGTTGCAATTTCTGCTTCTGTTCTTTCTGCTTCTTCCTTGCCATATAAGATATTGATTTTTAAAATGATGATTAGGATTGTATTTCATTTACAATAAGCAAAATATTCTTAGTGATTGCTCTTTTCCATTTCTGGAATCTCTTCAGGCAGAAGTCTGACAAAAAGAGGATTTTTTTTGCTGCTTGTGTTTTGTGATAGTAAGGAATAAACTGGAAACTTATTTAGTACCATATTGATTGCCATATTGTTTCTCTGACTTGTGATTATGAACCGACCAACTGAATGCTGATGTTTGTGATAATGAAAGGAATGTTAAGTACAAAAAAAGTGAAAGAATTACAGAATGCCATGCTGGAAGAAGAAAAATGCTGTTTGCCTATACAAGGAAGTTTTGTGTTGGATCTGAAGCAGAATTTATAGTTCATTGCTGAAACATATAATGTGCAATTTTACTTTGCTATCTGGTAGCTTTTCTTTTCTCTAATATTGACACAATCTGAAGGAAGATGAGCCTCTTCAAACCCAGGTATATTTGGGGCTAAATATTGTACTGTCAGGAAGTTATGGACACTGAATCTGACTTGAAGAAAATTGGAATTGGAAATGAAGTGCAAGTTTAGATTTTGCTTGTTATCAAGAGGATAAGTGGTCTTAAATATTCAGGTCTTCATAGGATATATAATTGATGGATAATTAATTAGCAACATGTGGATTCCAGTAAACAGAATTTAATCAGAATTTAACTTTTGGTAAGCTTCCTCGTGGAGTCATATGAATGAAAAGATCGGAGATAACTCCTGAACAATCTGTGCTAGTATATGAATGGACACCTCTGCATGAAAAATTAAACTTTTTATCAGAACTGGCCAAGATACCTTAGGGCCTGTGGACTAATTTTAACACTAGAGATAGAGTTATATTCTTCATTACAGCCAAAGATAGCAAACTAGGAAGCGTAGACCTTGTGACATACAGCATTATCTTTTCTAACATGTTACCACTCTATTCCATTTTCCACCATTTGCTGAAGCCATTGCCCCACTCTGCTTATTGCTAGGACTGGCCCTGCAACTGTTTCATTTATGATAAGAATAAGGAGCTGCATGAATTAAAGCCTCCTCCTCCTCCTGCTCCTGCTCCTGCTCCTCCTCCTCTTTTCTTTCTGTGGGTATACATAGGGAAATATGCCAATAATTAGACCATGAAATGAAGTTAAAACCCAGATTTATCACTCCAGTTTAAAGTTTATTTATATGGATTGGATTGGAAGATAGGAAAGGATACACTGGTATTTCAGCTTTGAATAAAACATTGCTATGACAAATTAGTGCCTCATCACACTAGATGTAGCTAAATTCATTTGCTTAATTAAACAATCTAGGCTTTTCCTAGTGTGGGTCATTTTTTAAAATGTTAAAAAAATAAAATTAAACACATAATTAAGCTGTCAGGAGATAAAGACCCTTGTTCAGTAAGTTGAAGGCAGTTAATTTATAAGGAGGTTTGTCCCTGAAGGCTGCATAGTGTATTAAAGTTACTGAGGCAAAGATGTGATAAAATATTTTATGTGGTCCTTTAAAGGCTAAATTCCTGTGACACTTTTAAAGTCCACAAAATGCAGACAATTAGAATGTCTTTTTATCATGATGTGTGTGGTTTTTTTTTAAATCATATATAAGTAAAACAAACATGCATACATATAATATGGCTGCCTTTTCAAATATTTTTCTCTAGACATAATAGACTAACTTGGTTTAGTAGTTTTGATAAGATAGTAATCTGTAAGAAAGGGATTGCTTACTTTCGTAGTTTCAGAAGTGGATCTCATAATTATCCAGATAGAAAATTTCTCATGGTTTCAAGTAATTATATTTAGAAAACGTATGTGCCACCCATCTTAAATATATAATTCTGGGTACCCCTTAACAAACTTCTACTGATACTACTAATAATAATAATTAAGCATCTTCATTTTGTATTACTTTGTGTATTTTGTGAGTTCCACTGGTTCTTACTTGCAGACAAATGATGTTACAGATCTTCCAGTGGCACCATTGAGGCCTCTCAAATCTCAGAAGGGAAGCTGTTGTGTAGGGCAGGCACTGTGATGGAGAAGGCATGTATCTTAGTGTCAAAAATGGCACTGCTGGATAGAGGGAATCTGGACTATGCCACCCAGTGTTTATCTGATGGGCTAATCAGAAACAATCAGGAAGAGGCTGCTTTGCAAGTAAGCTTTGCCTGTGCCATATAGCACTTTAAAGAGAGCCAGTTTGGTGACTTATTGGAGATTATTTTCCTTCTAGAACAGGGATGTCAAACTGGATTTCTTCGAGGGCCAGATCAGCATTGTAGTTCTCCTCTGCAGGACGGCCAGGGAAGGGGAGATGGGATAGATACCTCCTGTAGCACCCTACCGGCCAAATCTACTATTTATAGACTTTGAACATAATTTTGTATTATTCTCTGAACTGATTATATGTATGATACACTAGTTGCAGTGTTGATTGAGGTTCAGTGATATCCAGTTCACTCCCACTCTGAGAGATCCTAGTCTAGTCAGATTTTCTTTTTCAGACTAATATTTTTATGGCTTGGGAAAATCCATATGTGCCATCTGGAATTCACTAGCTGAAGGATAAATCTTATTAATTCATCATATCTATAGATGATACAGAAATATAGAGATGTTCTTTTTCTTTATGAAATCTTTGTACAGACCATATTCCTAGTTTAAATTGGGAGTTCTCAGTTATATTGATTCTTGTTTGTATTTCAGATAATCCTACTTTTTTGAAAGTTGATACCATTTTTATTTTCTTAACTTACAAAGAATAACAAAATATCTGTAATCAAGCAAAGGATAAAGCAGACTTTACAAGGTATGTTATTCCAGATCTAATTATTAACCAAGCTACAAGACTAGGCAACAAAGAATTTCATTATGAACTTGTGTCTATTCTATATAAAGAAAAAGCATTAAAGTAGTTCAGAATTAATCAAGTTTGCATCAGGCCACAGCCACACAAATGTTTTATTTTCCGCTATAAAGATAAGTACACTTTAAACCAGGGATGTTAAATTTGGTCAGATCCGACCCACAAGGTTGTCCTGGAAAATGTAAGGGGCTGGCATGTGTCGCTTCAGCTCGGTCTACCCGCATCGCTTCAGCCCAGTCGACCCAATGTGAAGTGGAAACATCGGCCCAGTGTGGCTTCGGCCCAGTCTACCCAGTGCGAAGAGGAAACATGCCAGCAGTTTGGGGAGTGGTGTCAATCTGGCCATGCCCAGCCAGATGGCCACACTCACTCGGTCATGCCTTTCAGCCCCCCCAAGGATCAATCACAGCCCTGATGCAGCCCTTAATGAAATTGAGTTTGATACCCCTGCCAGTAAACAATAAATTATAATTTTTCGTATGGTACACAGATTTATCTTTTCTTGACCTAAACAGAGGTTTAGATAAAATAAAGCAACATAGTAACAAATAAGCTGTAAAGATTAACATTTATATAAATTTTCCTGCCTCTCTAATTGCTCTGAATTGCTTTTGCTCAGTTTAGCAGCATAGATAAAAATATAAAAACCTTTCCCTAAAGATGAAATAATTGAAAATAATTTTGAAATCTGTAAAAAATCCACGTAAATCTGGGAATAAATTTGTTACTCTTGTAACGGACTTGGTTTAAAAATGTCTGATCATCATTTTAGCCAGTGGATAATAAATCTAGTATTTCAAAAGAGATGAACTTGGTCTTCCTACAACATGAAAAATATTGCTGACTGACATTCCTCTACTATTTTAGGAGGTAACAATATTGGCAGTTGCTAGCTCTGTGGAAATTGGTGAGACCATCTCTGAAAACCACCAGAGCACAAGATATCTTTTGGCACACAGAACTCACCTTGAAAACTCTGATTCTACAACGGTAATCCTACAGAATGTAGAACTGGGTTGAACCATCATGATTGTTTTGGATGGAAACAATGCTAAGAACCAATTACAATAATCTATCAGGAATATGTTTAATATCCTTATACTAGAAATTTAAAATAACTGTCATGGGAATTGTTATCCAATTTGGGGTATATTTCTGATTAAATTAAAAAATGATTCATGTTCTAAATGAATTTGAATTCAGATAAGGAAACAAACTGTATTTCTGGTCAGCTTTTATATTACTCAGGTTTTTTTAAAATGATCAACTATTGTATCATAATAAATTAAAAAGATTGTCAGGTTATGTTTGGAACAAAATGTAAAACGTGTTATAACTGATAAAGATACATTTTACAAAACAGCTTTTTTTCCACTGATAAGAAATAACCGTATTATTTTTCACCTTAAATTGGGAAGTTCCATTTTTAACAATAAGAGACTGATGCTATGAGCATGTGCTTAGGCATCAGCTTACACACATGTCATTTACACTATTTAGAAGGATTTAGAAACCCTTTTCATGTGATCTGAAATTGTGCATTAAGAACAAGGGACATAATGCCCGTAGTCCTGTTCACCTATGTTAATCAATACTGTGGGTGCAGAAACAATAAGGAGCTATATTCAATTCGTTTTATGTGCATCCACATTATTTTGGGTATTGTGAGTGTTTAAACTGAGATACTCAAATAGTCTGCTCCATTAAAATATTCATAAACAAAATTCAGCTGAGCATCTTGAAACGGGCCTGCACTCATCAGTCTTATGAGTATTTATTAGCACCCCTCCCTCTCCTGTTTTATTTTCTTTAGGGCAACTGTGGCATTTTAGAAATATTTGAACAATGTATGCTAAAAGTATTTTTTTTAATAAACATTATTTCAGTGTTTTAGTGAAGAACAATCTTGCCCTTAGAAAGCAAGAGAAGACTTGGATTTTTTACTTTTGTATCTGAAAGGATTCTTAAAACAGTGTACTGTAGTTTTTGCTGTTTATGCTCCTTTCTTTTTACAATTTTAACCAGTGGGAGTTTGTTCGTAGAGTAGTATATAAATACTATAAATAAATAAAGGAATTGGTATAGTAATTGCAAAAGATAAAAAGTATTTTGTTGTACCTTAAAAACCAATTAAAGAAACTTGTTGCTTTTGTTGTAAAAGACTAACTTAGCTATGCCTCCAGAAATGTTAGAAGTATTTCTGATAACTGGATATACATATGTGTATATTAAAAATTAATATTGAGTTTTTTTACAGTTTAAAAACTTTGTAGCCATGTATAATACTGTACAATAAACACCAACTTTCATTATGAACATACACTACTGGTAGGGTATGATACTTATAGTTAACATTTTGAGTCAACTCATCAGCAGTTCTGGAATATGCAATTATATTAATAATATTGTTATCATTTTAGTCCAAATTCCCTTAAAATCCCATAAATTGTCAGAGCACCATTGTTTTCAAAATAATAAGGCCATAGTAATTTTTTATCAGGACAACCAAAGCAGACAACTAAATTGCAATTACTCAGGGATATCATGACTAGGTTAGTAGAGGACATAATGTGTTTTTCATCCAGTTTCTCAAATTTCTTTCTTTCTTTCTTTCTTTCTTTCTTTCTTTCTTTCTTTCTTTCTTTCTTTCTTTCTTTCTTTCTTTCT
>JANHFN010005313.1:14696-26606 GCA_032468175.1 Toxicocalamus goodenoughensis
GTAATGAGTCTATCTCATATATTAGTTTCACCTTTTAAGTTGCATTACTGAAATAAATGAACTTTTGCACGATATTTTAATTTTTTGAGTTTGACTTGTTTTTTATAAAAAGCTGTAGCAGCCAACCATCCACATTCGCATTATATTTGTTGTAGGATCCAATCTGGGTTGGTCACCAGGACCAGAGGTTTTTTCTTCTGAGCTTTCAGACTTGTGTTGAAGCCCATCGTCAGGGAACTTCTCTCTAGCGGAGAGTGTGCTTTGCTGTAATGTGTGTGGGTTTTCAGTTGTTGACTGGGGTGTTGATAGTTGACTATTAAGTCAACAATGAATTCATAATCAGCCATCAATACCCATATCAACAACTAAAAAGCCACACACAACCATGTATCATATAACTATTACACACAATAGCCCAAAGCACATTCTTTGCTAGAGAGAATTCCCTGCGGATGGGCTCCAGCATGAGACTAAAAGCTCTGAAGACTAAATCTCTGCCCCTGGTGACAGATTGGATCCTTCCACATTATCCCAGGACATGTAAATTCACCTACATTTATTGTAATCATCATTTTTATTTTTACATAAAACATAAAACTAAAAATTATCTTGCTATTTTGAAATAATATCAATTTTTATTTTAATGAATAAATTTCTTCCAATCTAGCTCATAGATTTATAAAAGAAACAATAACATTACAGTTACTTTTATGTTCCTGTGAAAGCTACCTGACAACTTTAGAGCAGTCAATTTCTCTCAGCCTAGAATGACAAGTTAAAAATCCTTAGTGAACTGGACCACACTGGACCAGCATGATAGATTCTGGTAAAAATTAGTCTATAACAAATTCCACTTGCTATTAGATTCAGCAATCTACTAGATTGCCAAGGGTATGCAGAAGATTAACTGTACATCATGCAGTAATGTCAATTTCTTTTGAGTGTGAAGAAGACAAAGATGTATTTTCCCCTCAAGAGGTCATCCTTGGAGTTTAAGTGCCTGGACAGCTGGATCTATTTAAAAAATATGGTCTGAGAGCATTTGCAAAAGATCTGAAGGAAGCCCGTTATGGTCAGGTGTCAGGCCATGGTCCAGCACAGAAATGGCATTGTTCGTGCTTTCTAGTGACCAACAGAGCTAGCATGGACCTGTCAGAGGATTTCAATACTACTGATCATGTTTATTTTGGACTAGTTGGCTGTGGATAGGCACTATAATACAGTGGTTTTCCTCCTTTCTCAGTAGCTAGTAGCAGCAGAGAGAGGTTGTGTCCTTGTTTCTTCATTTATGGAACTTTGATGCTTCCTTCCCTCCTATTGTCATCTTCATAAAACTATTGGGACAAGTCATTTGTCAATTTGGTTTGAGTACTAGGACAAGTGCCTTCTGTCATACACCTATTCTGTGGAATGATTTCTGCTCAGATTTCTATGTGGTTTCCATCCTAATGATGTTTCAAATATTTTTAAAAAACTGTTCTTCTAGGTTTTGAGGTTGACTAGCTGTGGAGCTCCATTAGCGTTATTTTTACATAAGTTATTTTCTGCTCTGTTCAACATTTTTCCTTTTGGGTATTACTTTTTTATTGTAAGTCAAATTAGATTTGGCTTCCACATCTAATAAATAAAAAAACTTTCAGTGATAAGATCTTTACCTTCAATAGATTGATTCAGATGGATAGGTAGGTAGCCCTTCTATTGGTTGATAGTTCTCACTGTCATATCACTAGGTGGTTCCAAATGAATTGGCTCTGAGAGATGGAAAATTGCCTCTACGTTCTGTAAATGCTTTTCTTAACTCAAGGTAGAATATGTTTAATATTTAGCAACATACAGTAGAGACATATATACATGTTATGTATCCATATAGCTTAGGTTTTTATCATAACTTGTTAGGTGATTCCTATTTAAAATAGCTTGGGAGAAATTAACCTTAAAGAAAAAATAATAAATAACAGTCCAGAAAAAATATGTGGTTTTCTTCTACAGTTCCAAACAAAATTGCTGGAATGGAAGATTCACCAACAAAAGAATACAAAACTGTTATTTGAGTGAGTGAAGCTGTTTGACTGTTCTGATGAAGCTTGGCTGAATTTTCTTCCTACCGATATTTATAAAATGAAATAATATTTTATTTTAAAAAAAGAACTGGAAAACTTGTTTCTTTCAGATATCTCAAACTGATGAATGTACCCAAGCATATTTTCGCTTAAATTAGTGTGATTACTGTGTATGAAAATACATTTGAACTGGGTCCTTACAAAGTCCATTTTATGGATTTTTGCTTTATTTCTAAATATTTTGCTATGCTTCTTTTTTTGTACTTTGTTCTTATATCTTTTTATGTATATTTATTCTGTGCTAACTGTGCACCATGCCGACAAGACTTGATTAGTTTTTCAAACTAGCAAACAGGCATCTCTCTCTATCTATCTCTCTATCTCTCTATCTCTCTATCTCTCTATCTCTCTATCTCTCTATCTAATAGGACCTTTCCAACTAACAACTTTGATTGTAAGTCAGAAGTTTTCCTGAGTTTACCTTACTTCATCAGAAGCAGAAATTAACTAGATTGATGATAGGATTTATGTGAGACAGAATACAGGTACTTTGTATAATAACAAATGTTGAGACTGAGATTGCCTGAAATTTTATCTTTCGGTGGTTCTGCTTTTAAAGTTCCACTTTTTTATAATAAGCATTTAGAGTTTTGCTATGGAGTCTTCCTCTACCATGTGAGTTCCTTTTTTGCCAGGACAGGCAGTATTTCCTTACAAGTTCTGATCAAAACTGGATTTAATTCCTTCAGTCAGTTTAATATGTATATTGTCTCCAAATCCCAGTTTTCCTGAGAGCACTTAACAAACTTTAAAGCCTTTATCTCATCCCACCAGCAAATGGATATAAGAAAACAAAAGAAAAGTGAAAAGTGGCCCATCTGTGTGATAGTCATAGAATCACAAATTATCAGTTTCTTAACGATTTCATGGAACTGATACCAGTAAACAGTGTGTAGATAGGCATTGTTATTGGCACATTTCTGTGCTTGTGTGTGTTTCTATTCATATCTGTTGGCGTCTCTTTGCAAGCTTACCCATGTTCTGGTTCACTGGCTCGAAAAGTCCATATGTAGCTTTTCAGTCTCAGTATCATTTGGTACTGCAGATTGTGTTCTCAGTAAAATCCAAGGAAAGCAGCTGTGGAATAGCAACTGACTACCTGCTGTGTGCAAATACACAGCCCCCATGCCCATTCATGCTAATCCACATGTTAGCATAGGATATTGGCAGAAGATAACAGCAAAATAGGGATGGAAATATGGAATCAAAGGGAATAAAGGGAGTCCATGGTGACCTGCATGTTGCAGTCTGCTTTTGAAAGTATCCTACAACTCTTCTGGGATGCCCAGTCCCTGCTGTAGGGAGTTCCATAGATGTCTAATCATCCTTTGTCCCTACACTTCTGAAATGTGGAGAAAGCAGCAGTAAGAATTAGGATGCCCAGTCCCTTTTGATCAGGACTATCAAAGAGAAGTCCCATGCTGCAGAGCAGTAGAATTGGCTGTTCATTACTATAAGCACAGGATGCACAATTGAAGCAATAATCAAGTGTAGGTTGTAGATTGATGTGTTTTCATACACAGTTGTTCATCCATAGACTCTTGTCAATTTATGTACTTTTACTGAAAATTCCACCAGGTTTGCCACACAGATGAATTCCCAGTGCACTTCCATCCTTTCCATATTGCAGTATAGGAAAGAGAAGTTCCGATATGGCAAAGACAAACATTGTGAGATAATGGATCTAGCATCATAGCATTGCTTCTGTGGGCTGTCCTGCATGCCAGTAGGACAGTAATATTAAATTACTATTAATTCTTTCCTACTATTCAATACTATTATTGAATTAAAATGAAATCTTCACCTAAGGTTCAGCTTCTTCTTTCCTGAGGTGGAATTCTTGGTGCTCTCTGAGCTTTGTTATTTGCTTGCAGACATTTCATTATCTGACAAGGTAATATTATAAGTGCTAGTGACTATGTGGTTTGTCTTTGGCAGTTCCTAACCGGTTGGGATGGAAACCTGTATATTTTGTAGCAGGGTATCACATCTTGCTAAGCTGAGTTCTGCATGGCAGATTTTCAATATGGAATATCTAGCAGTAGCAAATATGTGAGTCACTGTGAATGCCACATAGTTTCCAAATTTTGTACTATTCTCATAAAACCATTCCCATACACATATCCTGGCAACCTCTAGGTGGGGGAGATTGATGCAGGTGATGAAAGGGTGCTAAAAAGAAATAACAGGTCAAATATAAAGTCCAACTTTCCCTCAATCCCCACGGCACAACCTGGGTACCCACAATTGCAAGGATCCTAGCTTTCCCTTGTTTTGTCATAGAGTGAAAGGAATATTTTTGCATACTGTTGAGTCTGACTTGCACAGGATCCAAGCCTCATAACACATGTAGCACACTGTAAGTGAGAGAAGGTGGGAGAGAAGAAAGGAGATTGTAGAGTCTTTTTCATGTTAATTTTGATACACTGGTATACAGGTGTTTCCTGTTTAACCAGAAAGCTTTGCATACCTCTGCAGGAATAGTCTGTACAAAAGGCCTGACCATCCCCCATTTCCACATATCTTAGTAACAGTATGCTGCTAATTGACCAGTTGTGTCCCATTGTATATACAGTTTTCCTCTATGTACTTCATATACACCTGGTGGGTGGCTGATAGCATTTTAATTCCAGCTCTTATGATGTCTTCCAATAAATTGCAGAACAGAGTAGTCAAAAATTGAAAGTCATTTCCCCCACTGACCCATGCAGAATCGGGGCCAGGATAATTTCTTCCATAGCAATGTTAGAGACAATGGAGTAAAGGAACTCATAGGCAACACTGACTAATCACATTATTGTTGCAGCAACTCCCATCTAACAAACAATGAATCTGGATGCTAAGGCTAAACCAAGGCAGTCTGACAAATCATAAATCGAAAAGAATAAGAGGATCAATCTTCACCATGTAGCAACCATAAGGCATAAACCACATGCAGCCTTCTGTATTCTATTCTGTGACATATTGACACATGGGTTGCATGTGCTCACCCCTCCATGAGCAGTTAATTACACAATGGGCCACCTTTCAACAGAAAAAATGTATATGTGGATGGTAAATCTACATTATTCCAAAGAAGACACAATGAAATCCAATAAAGCAGCCATCCATTACCTACTTAAATGCTCATGACTATATTGTAGATAGCTAAATGACCAAGGTCAAGCTTTTAATGGACATGGGTGATTTGCTTACAATAGCATTACATTTTCATGGATGACAGTATGATGAAAATGTTGGGGAAAAATGAATTGAAGCACATGTGGCAATTTCTGAACACATATGAAGCAGTCTGTAACATTACATGGTAACCCTCAATTGGTTGTCTGATTGCCATATGCTGCCCCTGGATGGATAGCAATAATATTATGTGGGTGTGGGTGAATGTGTACAGGTAATAAGATTCTGAGTATTCTATGGCTATACACAGAGAGAGAGAGAGAGAGAGAGAGAGAGAGAGAGATAGAGAGAGAGAGAGAGAGAGAGAGAGATTATTTCCTTTCCTTTAAAAATAAACTACTTAGTTCCCACATGATGGAAAACCAGAAAACTATAAGCATTTTTCCAAAAGCAGCAATTCACTAAATGCTCCAATTGAAAATGGTTTGGTGGTAGTTTTATGAACTTGGCATTATATTGCATAAGGTGTCTTTTTAAAAATCATATGAGAAGAAAAGGTTAAATCTGCATCAATTCTTACAGATTTGTCATTTCTTTTTTTCCTGAAATTATTTTTTCATCTCTGATCATCTCTGCCTGTAAAGATTTACTATTATAACGCACTTTAGGAAAGCAGATGCCATTGTACCTGCTGCGACTAGAACGAACGCTTGTTTTTTGCTCTTTGTATGTCCCATCTTTATGCTAAGGTTATAACAGTGCAATGCAAAAATGCAATGCAAAATTAAATTAGAGGATGATGTATATTCCACGATGAATTTGAAATTGTCAGATACATTGATAGCAAAGGGAAAAAAAGCAAAAATGTATATTATTTCCTCATCCTTTCTTGGGCGCAATTGCTATTCTTAGCTTTCGCGAAGCAAAACGTACCGCAGCATTCCCATCGCGCAATACCCCAATCTAACCCAGCTGACTGACACAGTGCGCTTCTATCAACCTGCACAAAAGAAGCAAGCCGGCAGTTTCCTTTTTTGTGAGAATCCACTTTCAGTCTCGATGCAAACTTTGCTCCAATCCGAAGAGGCCAAGGCGGAGTTTCCAAAGTGGGGACGCGCTGCCTGGTGCTCTAGCAACTGTTCGAGCGTGGGGGCTCCGTATTACGTATATGATAATCAGGGCGGCAGAGGCGTTATTGCGCTTCTCTGCCTCCTTATGTTGCTGCCGCCGCGGTTCAGAACTTCTTATATAAGTGTTAAAGTGGCCGCCTGCTGAAGATGAACGCCTCTTGGCTTCGCGGTCCCATCAAAGCGCCGTTGTCGAGATCACTTGGGAAAAGGTAGCCGTGACCGGAGCGTAGAGCTGCAACGACCAGCAAGAGCAGGTCCTGCGAGTCAGCATGAGTTGCTCGGATGTGGTGAGGCACCAGGCGCAGGCGACGTGTCACCCGTCCCAGGTGAAATTGCCCGCAGCACCCTCCGTGTCTTCCACGACTCCTTGTCCGTTCTCCACACCGGCGTTCACGTCGAGCCAACAGGTGAGAGTCTTAACGAGTCAACAGGAAAGCTGTTCTTCTCGTAGTGGGCGGAGAAATGGGAATGACGGAGTCTGCTAGTCCCGTTCTTGGGAGAGGTGGGGTGGATGAACCCAGCAGTGAGAAAAATTTGGTGAAGTGTCGGCTCAAAAATAAACACTGGATGTTTATCTCTAGAGGGGGCTGGGTTTCTTTGTAGTTTAACCAATGCTGTGTATCACTTAGGAGCTTGATTCATGAGGCTCAATAGGTGAATATACCTGGTTGAACAGAGTGACTGGTTGCTCTGTGTTGAGACTTGTCTTCAGCCACACTCCATATACCAAATATTCTTCTGGCGTTCTCTAATTTAGAAGTAATACTCATCTCTTCAACAAGCAGACTACATATAAAAAGAGCATATGAATCCAATCAGTGCTTGACTCAGTCATTTACTCACAGTTGTATTCATGAACACATGCTTTGACTTACTACTAACACCTTATACATAGCCCTTCAAACCTTAGTCTGAACATGATCCAAAATGCCCCTACATGGTGAATGACAGTTTATTTTTTGCCACCCTAATGAGTATTCAGGCAGGGTCTGAGCAGTGTAGGTGTAGGGTGGCTTCAGCCACTGTCATTTGACAGTCTGCTCAAACGAGGAGCACTGGAGCTTTGTCGCTGAAGGGGCTGGGATGATTTTGATAGCTAGATGGCTGAAACTGAAGAAGAGAGGCTATCAGATGAGCAGACTTAACAAGGAACCTGTAAGAATTCTGCCTAAGAGGGCAGAAGAAAAGGTGCTGCTATGTTCCGTAAGATAGAACTAATATACTGCAAATTGGTAGCACTTCATGTTTAAAGTTATTTCCCACCTGATCAAAATGGAAGTATCAGTATCAGAGGATTGTGGGAGATACTTCCAGCTTGCTGTTTTTTCTTCTTTTTTACCAATTCTGTGTCCAAGGCTGGAGGGTTTCTTGAGTTATCCTCTTCTTGGAATGTGAAAACCTTTGTGAAGACAATATTGAGAGCCACTCTGTCCCTTTTCTGAGTCCCCTGATATCTGTTCAAAGTTCTGCTATTATCTTAGAAGTAGGAATGTACAGGACTTGGAAGAGTAAGCCTGCTTGCATAAATTGCTAAAAAGAAGGGATGTTGGTGCTGTGAATTCATTAATTCACCATTAATTCTGAATAAAAGCTGAAGGTTGTTCTTAAGGAAGACTATTTTTCTGCATTTATGCCCCAGTTTTGAATATACATCAAGTCCGCAAACAATTCACATTAAATTCAGTATGGTCTTTTACTTACGGGTACATATCTTCAGCATAAATGACTACATTTTTCTTTTAAAAGGTAATATAATATTGTTTTGTCTAAATTAAAAGTAGGTTCCAAGAAACATTTGAGGTTTATTATAGTGTAAATTTGATCATTATGATGATTGTAGACTCTAAACACAATAAGTTATTTTTAAATGGAAAGCCTAGTCAGTTTTGAGTTTTAGTCTTTTATATATGTTACCAGAAATAAATAGTTTGAAATAGAAAATTGGTTTGCAACAGCAAACATTTAAAAAACTATAGGATGTATTACTGCAAAGACTTTAATCCTTTGCATAAGAGTATTTGATTAACTGAGTTGTAATGCATGGAAATATAGTATCTCAGTAAATGAACACATTTCTGCTAAAAGTGCCATTATATTATGTTGCTTATATTGTTCTACTGCTTGCTGTTTGTTTTTAATGAAGTCAATTGATTGTTCAGGTCAGTATTATATCAGTTCCAAACAGCCATGATACAACAAAATTAAGACTTATATGAATCAAATGTCTGCATATACAGTACATTGACCATGGCAGCAGTTTCAGTAGATATGTTTTATTAAATACAATTTCACTGACTTCTTTGCTAAATATGTGCAGAGTTATTTGCCAAAATTTAAATAAATGATAGAAAGCCGAACTTTGTTATATATTTGATTATAGTATTGATTTCAAAGAAAAGTGAAAAAAATATAAAACTATATATAAAATTTTATTTTTGAAATTTAGCTTTTACTCTTTGACTTAAGAATCTGATGTAACAAAATAAATCAGTACATTCTTATCAGGATGACAACACTTTTCGACTATGCTGTGCGTGGGTGAAGTGGGACTAATATTGACTTGGCCCCAATATAGTCATCTGAGAATTCACTTTTTTTTTTTGCTTTTACTGCATTCCATGAGGTTTTATCATTATTATGCACACACACACAAAAATGTTTTCTCCATACATGGGAAGTGACCCTTAATACTATCTTGGTTGGAATTCACAAATATGGTCTAAACTTCAATAATTTCTGTTTTATTTTTTCTTTCCTTCTGCTACTGTGAGCAGATTTATCAAAACCAGGCTAATTATTTCAAGCCCACTCTACAGTGGCAGAGCAGTATAAATCTGGAGTTCTCTCCCCTTCAGTTGAATTGTAACTGATTTTTGGATGTAGGTATTCAAGTTTATTTATTGATTTATAATTTAATGTTGTATGGCATTAATATCTCCTTTGAACAAACTTGTCTGTCAAGAAGCAGATGTTTTTCATATCTAGAAATCTACACTGCTTTGAAACATTATGATTTATTTTACTTAAATTATGATTTTGATTTTTATAATAGAATATTGGGGTATCATGTAGATGATAAGTTTATCATAGACAAGTTTTTTTGTAAAAGAAGGAATATTTTGAAAATTATTGGATTAAATTTGGCTGATTTTTTCCTAGCATATGTTTTATTGGAAAATAATTAAGATTTACTTCTAAGTAATTATGCATATGATTGACATTATAATTCTTTTGTTTTCCACATTACAGTTTAAATCTGACTTTATGTAATGCACAAAAATACTGCAAAGAATTTGCTTTTGTTAAATATGAAACATCTTAAAGCTGAATAACACTGAAATAATAAATTGTTGGCATTCTTCTTTTCTTCATCAAAATATATGGCCTCTATTTTTCATTTCTGAATACTTCCCCTTTTTCACTGAGGGAAGGGATTACTTTTCTTCTCTTTCTCCATCATCTACTGATCATGACTGCTCACCCTGGGAAAGAGACATAATAAAAATGTATTTGTTTAGGAGTGAGGATTTGTCACCATTATGAAACATTCAGAAAGACTTGTTTTAATTTTTTTTCTATCACAATCAAATAACCAGATGGGAAATATAAGGGAGATCCTAACAGGCCATGATAGTAACTAATTAGCAAATTTCCTACTATGGAGAATGGGTCATGAATGACAGTTGTAACAAATATATAATGTATATTCATTTTCATTAGCTTTTATGATATGTAATTATATATTATTCTATTTATCCATTTTTCTCTCTTAGAATAAAATAGTTGTATACAGTAAGATGCAAGAAACTCTGGAAGTAACACTTTCTAATAAGCAAGAGGAAGAGGAGAAAGATCAGCCTACTGAAATGGAATACCTTAATTCTCGCTGCGTCCTTTTCACCTACTTTCAGGGAGATATTGGCTCAGTGGTGGATGAACACTTTTCAAGAGCTTTAAATCAAGCCAATAACTTCAATTCAGAGGCTGTTCTTTCAAAAACCAAAACAGATTTATGGAGAGGTAAGTTTTAAAACAAAAACTGAATTGCACATTGTTTTCTTCACATACTGTGATTTCTTTCATCTTACTATATTATTGTTATTTAAAGAACAAAAGCAATACAACACAACACAAAACCATACATCTATCTGCAACCAACACATAAGAGATGCAGCTAGAAAAATTGGCCTAGCTAGCAAAAATATTGCCCTGGCTGGATAGAATCTAAACAGCTTGAAGCAGAATGTAAAAACAGCTGGGAATGTTCTAATTATCATTATTATCCTTAATCAAATCATCTTTTAGTGACCCCATAATCCTTGCAAGGTGGAGTTTGGGCAACTGAATGCAGCTGAGTGGTTACTGGCTGGATGTCCTTCCTGTCACCAATGTGGAGTTATATTCAGCAGATATCTTCTCATCGTGCCCAAAAAGAAAAATATCTGCTTCTACCCAAGATCAAACTCACAGCCGCCTGAGTGTGAGGCTAGAGCTCTACCTCTAGGCCATGGTTCCACTCATCATTATAAAGTTTTAATTTATAGATAAATAACAAGTAAGAATAATTAAAAATTCAAAACTCACAAGAAAGCAATTGAAATGCATATCATATATAGAGAAAATCATTTGCCCAATTTTAAATATATCAGTGTGTGGTCATGTGGAATAACATTGGTCATTATATCAATTAAGTTTAAGTTAATAGACATACAGTGTTGATTCAAAATTGTCATTCTGAACCTCTCTGTTTTTAGGACACTGAAGAGTAGTATCATTTTGTAGCACTTCAAACTTTGCAAATAGTTGGAATAATTCTTCCAATAATGATAAATTCAAAACATGGGATATGTAATTCAAAATATTCAACTCTGCAAACCAATTTAAACCATCTGTATGGATATGAAATTAACACAGTGACATAACCCAAATCATAGGAGTTAACATCTTTCCACCCATTTTATACTTCCACTATTACGGGATTGGCAACAAATACTTCTAAAAAGTTAAAACATTATCTGATTTTTCAATATTCATAAAAGGTAACGTTTTACTCAATAATTTCATCTGCAGAAAAACAAACATTTTTTTAAATCTTCAGAACTTTTAATTTATTAGTGTGTGACCTTCCCATTCTTTATTGTAGAATTCTTATAAATAATATGTATCTAAAGTTTACTCTTTAGTTTTTTATAAAAATATTTTGGAGATTTAAATTTTTTCCCAGACCCAAACCAACATTGAAAATAATTCAGGATTAAGAATTACCTATTGATTTATCTTGATAGAAGAACAAATAAAAATATTCAATATTCTTCTGTTTTGAAATGGCAGAAAAAAAAGTTATGAAGTGTTTTCCATTTTTAGAAATTTGGAAACTAGTATGCCACTAAGTAATTTTCTCACGTCTTATTAAAGGTAATCACAGTAATAGCACAAATCCAACAATTTGGGTTGATTATGCTTTTTTGTAGCCATGAAAGCCTGCTGGTTGACTTTGAGACGGCATTCTTTCTTAGGCCAACCAGGAGTGGGTTTCTACC
>JANHFN010005313.1:47645-58359 GCA_032468175.1 Toxicocalamus goodenoughensis
GAGTAAAACAACTATTTTACTAAAACACTGTGTTTGTCTTTATTGTTGGTGCAATTCACTATCAAGCCTCACTATTTATTTCTCTAGGCAAGACGCTACTGCCAAAACTCTGCTAGGGTAATAAAGTATTTTCTAACTACCCTAACAGGGTCAACTTATTTTCCAAAGCACCATAAGGCAAGTCAAGAAACAATGGATGGAAACTAATCAAAGAGAGAAGCAACCTGGAATTAAGGAGAAACTTCCTAACAGTGAGGACAATTAACCCATAGAACCGCTTGCCTTCAGAAGTTGTAGGTACTTCAACAATGGAGGGGTTTTTTAAGACTGGACAGCTACCTACCTGAAATGGTCTCCTGTTTGAGCAGGGGTTGGATTAGAAGACCTCCTTTTTAGCTCTATTCTGATTGAAGTAAAGGGCAGTATATGATTATGTGTATGTTTGAAAATCAATCTTTTTTTCAATACTGCATTCTTTAACTGGTTTGTTGGTCATAAATGTGGATTGTTGATTTATAGCAAGGTGACAAATATCTAATTGATCTAAGGAGTTTTGTTTTTTTTAGGAGTTTTCCATAGTTTGCTACCAGCAATAGCTGGCTTGCAACAAGGTCCTTCTTGCAGTTACTATTATTGAGCCAGGTATGATCCATTGGTTTTTCTTGACTAAATGTATATCTTTACTTTTATCCTCATTTTATTAGATAGCCGCCAGTGTTTAAGTCTGTTAAAACCTTTCTGTATCTTAAGCATACTTCTGGAGTGTTGGCTATTCTTCCTAGCTTGGTGAATTTCTCTTCTATCTCATTGATAAAGATATTGATGAAGATATTGAGGTTGAGTGTTGAATGAGGTTGGTCAGCCAGTTACACATCCATTTGATGATGATGCTGTCTATCCCACATTTTTTAATCTTATCAAGTAGTAGGTTATGGTCTATTTCATTAAATGACTTACTGAAGTCCAAGTAAATTATATCCACAGCATTTCTGTGATCCACTAACTTTGTCATTTTGTCAAAGAATGCAAAAAGATTTTTTTGGCATAACCTGTTTTTGACAGATCCATATTGGCTGTTGTTGATAAAAAGAGGATCGTTAACATGATCCGATGATGAATATGGCACAAGAAAAAGAAGAAGTTGGCTTTTGGTTATGACTTTGTTTTTAAATGTTTGCAGATTCATTGCTTTATTATCTTTCCAGAATTTTCCCAGATGTTGATGTCAGGTAATCAATTTATAGTTTTCTGGATCCATTTTTCCCCTTTTTTGAAGATGGGAAGTACATTAGCCCTTTTCCAGTCATCTGGTAGTTCCCCAGTACTCCAGGATCTTTGAAAGATATGGTCAGTGGTTTGGTGATCACGTCTGCCAATTACTTCAGAGCCATGGTGTTCTGAAGATTGTGGTCCGGATGATTGAAACTCATATAAAGCGGATAGGTATTGTCTTATAATTTTCTTGCTTATTTTGATTTGCAATTCTAATCTATATTTTACAGTATTTTTTTCATCAGCTTCTCTGATGATTCCTACCCAATATTATTATTAAAATAAAATAAAACAACAAACTTGGAAGTCAATACATGATTTCCAGATATTTTGCCTCCATATTTTCCTTTACTGTAATCTGAAGGTACATACTTTTCTCCTAAGTCCTAACACCAAAATGAACACAAATGACCAACAAAATATCCATAATGACATTTTGGGAAATGTGGATTAATTCTAACAATGAAATTAAAAAAAAAATCCTCCCCTGGACTTTGGTGCACCTCACAATTTGGGAAACCCTGGCTTGTGGTGATAGTTTCATAACTACTTGTCTTTTGATAAACATATGAAAAAAGTGGATGAAGAACAATATTTAAAGCCTTGTGAAATGCAGACAAATCCACAATGATTAAACAAACCATAGTGTTTTTTGTATTAGAGTTGATATATGATGATTGTGTATTTTTAAAATGTTTGCTTTTTAAAAAATGAAATAAGATAATAGTAAAAGATTACCAATATATTGTAATGGTGACTCAGAAAAGAAAGTAGTTTCCCAAAAGATTAGATTTGGAGAACTCTGGCATGCATGACAAGCTTTAAGTTTATTTCATTGTTTATAAAAGAAATGGTCTGATATTGGTAGTCAAATTATGCAGGGAACTGAAGTCCAAAAGGATCTGCTTGATTATTTTCATAGCAATGCATTTAGAAAAATAGGAGATTATCTGCTAGCCATGTCTCACTTAGCAGCTGTGTAATAAGCCTTAATAAGAATGTGGTTTTTGGCTAATTGTAGTCACTGAAGAATTCATCAACAGGCATTTGACAGTGGGGTGTGCCTAGTAAACAAATCTACTAACCTCTCAAGAGTTCAGTGATTAGTTATGGAGAGAGTTTTATGAAGATCTCTTCAGGAAATGATTTGAGATGAAGAAAGAGGTCATTACAGAACCTCTGTTTTTTTTGTTTCTGCATTGAAACAGGAAATCAGTACAAAATCTGTCCTAGTTCATTGAAGAACATACCTATAAATTCATGCTAGAGGTTTCTGCAATGAAATTATTGCAATTTTATATTCACTGGAATTGTGAAATACTAATATAGGAAACATTTTCTGTTTTCTTCCTAATTCCTACATAAATTGTCTACATAACTGGATCAGCTATTCCACACCAAAATTTAATTTGTTTCCACCTGTATAAGTGGCTCACATTGCTCTCTTCCTTCTGATGCTGATCAATGCCAGAAAGTACCATTTTCAGTTTTCATTACCTTGGCAGCTTTGTAACTCTGGTGATTTAGAAAAAAAAGGGGAAGATATTTATTCAAGGCTTCTATTGTTGATCTTTGAAAGAGTATTTTTGCAAGAATCAGCAGCAATTACATTTTCCTCTCCAGATTAAGGAGATCATAATACTGTTAGTCTCTGAGCTATCAGATTTTTAATTAGCTTAATGATTCTTGAAATTTTACATTTTCCCAGAGGATCTGCAACTAAGTTCTTGGGATGAACAAATCTGTCAATGTCAATTTCACCCAGGTTCCCGTTTTTTCTAACTTTAAATTCATTTTGTTGTGTTTCTGCATCATTGCCTTTTTAAAAACATGAAAAATGATTTCTCCTTTAGTAAGCACTTTTACCTTATTTTTGCAAAGCATGCTGTAATATATTGCATTAATACATTTTTGTTTGAATACTATTTTTGCATCCATATTTTCTAATATATAAATTCTACAAATAATTTTAACTGATAAATGCATTACAATATTCACAAAAATGTAACTATATAATGTTTGATTTTTATTATAGAAAAGGCTAATTATGTTTATATTAAGATGAATCAAATTATTTACTGTTGAAGTTTTAGATTTCAGATGGTTTAGTCTAGGAATATTTAAAGAGCCTATTGTGTTTTTATTCTCAGAAGAGTTTATGAACTACGCTTTCTGGTGTAATCAAATAAAAATGTCTTCTCTTTTTCCCTCCTTATTCTTACTACTAGAATTTTTTCCAGATTTAGGCTTGAAAAATCCAGAAAGCTAATCAGTGGCAGGACAGAGGGTTTTTTACTTCTAGGTAGGGAAATTTGAATCTCTGCAGTTGAAAGAAGAAGAGAAAACAATTCTTCAAAAAGAACTATAGATTATTTTAATTAGTTTCACAAAATATAAAAAGTGTGTGTTAATTTCAGGTTGTTTTAAACAAAAAATTGAGGAAAAAATAGCAGGATTCTCATTGAGAATATATGTAGAAGGGACACCAACTAAATTTGCCAAAATCTATGCATTCATAGCTTGTTCCGAGCTTCAATCTGATATTCATTACCTACAAACAAGTGAAGGACTCATATTTTTAAAATCTTCATATGAATCAGCTTTGAAATTGTAAATGCAGTCCACATGCTCTAATTAAAAAAATCATGTTTGTAAATTGTTAAAGAAAAGGAAATTAATTATAATGTTACAGCAAAGATTTGCAATGGCTGCTTTGCTCATATAAACCATCATTATATATCAAGCTCACATACACATACACACATACATGCACTTCTTGCTATCAATAAGAACTGGGCTGTAGAAGCTATTCCTCACTTGAGAAAATTCCTCCTTTCTATCTCCGCCTTTCTTTTACATCTGTTGAGCATGTTGTGCTCCTCAATCATCCAACTTGGCTTGAGCTACACAATGAGCTCACTGTTTGAAAGCATGTTCGGATGGCATTTTGTCAAGCCATTTGCTTGCCAGGGGTTGGGGGGAGGGAAGGAGAAACAAAAGTCTGCTACACTATCATTGGTCTGCAATCCACTTTTCAGCCTACAGAAAACTGTAAGTGACCCTGTCAGTAAGACATATTCTTTCTTTCTTTTTTTGAAGAAGCCTTACTGCCTACAGGAAAAGGATACATTTCTTCCCCCCTCATCACAATTGGGTTCCAAGTCTTTAGCAAAGAAAAAGGAAGAAAAAAAAGCATTTGGAGGTTGTTTTCATAAGGTTTTCTTTAACTTGCATTTTCCTGGGTGAGAAGTTTCATTTTTATGCCAGTTGGATAGCATTTTGCACAGTACATTCATCTATTAAATGTCAGAAACCCATAAGTAACATTATCTTCAAAAAGCCATTTCCAACCAAGTCCGCAAAATGATTTGGTGATGCAAACTCTACTGAAGTTAGCATAGAACTAGGCATGAGGCTCCTGTGGAGAAGTCTGTTGCTAAGTTCCCTAAAAAGTAGTTGTGCTTCTATATGCTTTTGATAATGACAACTTACATTCATTTATCTTTCCCAAAATGAGTCAGCAGTGATTCAATGAGATTTAGTTCCAGGTAAATATGTCCCTGGGATTGCATTTATGATTCTTTGCACTTGATGAGGATAGGATGATAGAGCAAACTGAGTGCATAATTCACTGCAATGCAGACAGACAGGTAAACAAAATGCCAACCTTGAAACACAATGGACTTATTGACAGTGCTTTAAGCATAACCATTTCTAACTAATGCAGGTCCTGATGTCAGTGTGCTTCAAGCAAAGGATTCAGTAGAGAAACATTTCTGCTCATTAAAAAATAAAGTACTTTCTGTAGTTTTTAAAATGCACCACAGCTTTGGTATGGTCTGTTCTTAAAACTACAAAAAGTAGCTTCTTTAAGCATGAGAAAGAAGATATACAAAATTCAGAGAATCAAGCAACAATCCTTGAAAAAGCAGGGTAAGCCCCCCAACTCTTTTTTTAAGGTGACCAACTTTTTTACAATGAAATTAAATTGAAGAATAAAAAAATTGAAAAAAAACCCACAAAACCACTTGTACGCGGCGCACTCTTGCGTGCTGCGCACTCTTGCGTGCAGTGCACTCTTGTGTGCAGCATACTCTCTCAAAACAATTCTCCTGTGTGGAGCTCATGTGTCTCATAATCGCGTCTCACTGCACTGTACCGAGCCTTGACAAATCGTCATGCCAAATACAAATATGTCACATCACATACAATGGATCAGATCAGCATCAATCAAATATAATTTACAGATTAGTCTTCAAATATCAAAAAGGAGGACATGTAGGAAGACACTTTTCAAGAGAAGGCAGAACTAACAAAAGGAGGACTGTCTTCCCTAAAGGAGGACGATTGGTCACCTTACTTATTTGTTTCTCCAAAGTACTAGTAATAGGTCTATTCCAAATGGTATTCTGCCCATGTCATCCCACCATGAGCTATGTCATCCACCATCTGTCAAATTTCAAACAATCCCTAATGTGCCTTTACTATTTTGTGAACTTCTGCACTTAGGTGTTATATACATGGTCACTATCTTAATTGCTTTTATTAACATTGGCTTTATTATTGTAAGTCATATCTGGGACTTCACTAAGTAATCAAAGTATTAAAAAGGGATAGGAACCATACCATATTTCTCATGGAAAAAAATGGGAAAACAGTACTTGCGTATTTTATTTCATTTATCTAAATGAAATTTTGTTATCTAAAACTGATAGTTAAAGGTGATAGCTAATGCTGCTCTAGTTAAATTTCATTTTCAGGAAAAAGTCAACCGTCAATTATTAAGTAACATGACAATCTTTCTACAGCTCTCAGCATGTGTGCAATACCATGGTAGATCATATGGAATGAAAGCTCTTGCTGTGTTTATCCTCCCATAACTGTAGTAAAAACACAAGCCATTTGAATGAATGCTATATGACTAATAATCCAGTTCTTCTCAGTTCATATCACAGTAGTAAGTACAGACCAATGGTCTGCTACCAAAATGATATAGTCATCCATGTACATAGGCTACAATGATGGCAAAATTATGTGACCAGTTAGATATCTGATAAATGAATATATTCAGCCAAAGTAATATTTTGTAGATAATTTACTCTTAGCAAGTGGTTGAGTACAGCCTGTTTTCACATTTAAATAAACTTATTACATTATCACTTTTTTTCTAGCTCTTGTCTCAGTTTAAGAGTTTTCAACACCATTTCAGAAATTTGCTGAAGCACTGAAAGAGCTAACAGAACCACTTAATGTTTTGAAACTCTTTCTGGAGGCATTTCAGAACAGTCCTTTAGGCAAATACCCAGTAAATAAGGAATATACCAAATGACATATTATTCAGTCACAACATTTTAATAACTAACAAGCTACTCCTAAGATTAGCTAATTTATGTCTCACACAACTACATCTGAAATTCATCTTCAGAAACTGTGGTTACGAGGTAGGATTACATGTTTAAGAAGCACTACGACAAACATTTTTTAGAACAATTAAGATAATTTTGTCTATTAAAATAGCCAAAAGTATGTTTGTGCAGATCAGGAAATGGAATGGAAAACAAATTCTGTTTCTACAATGATGTGAAGCTATATCCAAATCCAAATAGGACTATATTGAATCATAATTGATACTTCATCATTTTAAGCAGACGTTTTTGGATTCTTTAAGAGTTCAACATAATTTCTTTCTAAGGAATGTAGTAAAAATTGTTGAGGCTAGACTTTCTAAAAATATCACCTCAGATACTTTGGTCTTAAGCAACAGTGCCAACTGAAGAACAGTATTAATACATACACTCATGGTGTGGGTATTGCAAGAATAAAAAATTTCTTATCATCATAATATCATCAGTATGGCATTTATATTAGAGACCCAGTTTGGTGTAGTGGTAAAGGGACTAAGCTAAAGAGTGTGACCCTGTAAGTTCATATCCTGCTTTAGGTTCAAAGCCAGCTGGGTGACCTGGGCCTCTGACTCTCACTCAGCCCTAAGAAAAAGGCAATGACAAATCACTTCTCAAATCTTCTCAAATAAAAAGTTTAATGAAGATTTCAAAAAAATCTATGAACACACATACTAAAGGGAAGATCAGTTTCCAAGGAAAAGTGTATAAAGATGGTTTCAAAACAAAATTAAAAATCAACTGATAGATAAAAAACATTAAGGAAAATAGCAACAAAAGCAAAAATATTTGATATAGCCATTGAAATAAAAGACAATACATTCAAGGTGCCAAAGGAGTCTGCTGAAACACTAAAAAATAAGAAAAATATGAATAGAACCATCAGATGTTTTTGTTTATTCAGTTCTATCAGGTAATTATGAAAGAGAAACACGTAGCTTCAGGCTGATAGAAACCACTAAAAAACGTTTATTTTCAAAGTTCATAACTCCAGGGCCAGATGAATTGCTTTGCAGACTATGAAGGAACTTGCTGACGGTCTGTGAAATTCTATCTCTTATTTTTGCTGGAGCAACTTGGGTGAAACATGACTTGAAAGTGGCAAATGTTAAAAGGGACAAAAGTCAGACTGACTTCTAAACATGAAACAATTTTAAAGAGATAATCGTTGAAGGAAGGCATTGATTATCAACAAGAATTTATGACAAGAATATATCTTGTCAGATTGTTCCGTTACACGGCAGCACCAATCTGACCTTTGTGCAACTGAAAAAAATAGTCCTAGTGAGTATATACCAAATTTGTGTATTTGAAAAAGTGGGACCACCTGGTCCATGAAAATTACAGGTGCATTTAATTCAGTTGCCTCTGAATTTCCTCTTTACTGTTTGTTGGTTTGGTTTACTGTTCTAGGCTTACACAGCTTTTGCTATGGAATCAGACAATTGTTTATTTACATCTATAAAGAAATCTGCATTTGGAGTTATTATTCAATCTTATATGTTCGAACACTTTTCTTTCATATCTTTTACATAATAAATATCAGCATAATGCTTTGTTAGTCATAAGTATGTTGCAGTTAGTTAACCTACAGTTGCAATAACACAACTAAAATTAATTTATGTGGAGTAGGAAGGATTACAATGGAAAACTTAGCTCCATGATATACATGCATTTGCTATATTATCACATTTACAGAATTTGAATCCTGGATGGCTTCAGGTATAACACTTGTCTAATTGTATAAAATTTGTATGAATAATTTCAAAGTATAATTGCTATAATGAGTGCAAGCAAGTCAAGGGTGTACTCTAGAACCGTGATGGCGAACCTATGGCACACATGCCACAAGTGGCACGCGGAGCCATTTGTACTGGCACACAAGCCGCAGGCAAACTTACCTCATTGTGGATGCCTGCACCTCACAGCTGATTTTTTTCGGTTGTTTTGAGGCCTTTTTTGGCCTCCTGGAGACTTTGAAAAAGCTTCTGCAAGGCTTCTCAGGCCGAATTATAGGCCTGTGTCATCACTTCCTGTAATACTGGCCTGAGAAGCCTTGCAGAGGCTTTTTCCAAGCCTCTAGGAGGCTGAAAAAGGCCTCAAACCAGCCAAAAAAAATCAGCGGTGAGGCACAGTGCAGGTAAGGGGGTAGAGGTAGGGATTAGAGGTGGGTAGAGGTGGGGATTAAGAGTTGGCGCATGCATGCTCAGGGAGCGTGAGGAGGGGAAGTGCACATTGCATTCTGGGTGCTGGCACATGAGTATGCGTGTGCTGGCATGCGAGTATGGGCGTGCTGGCTCGCGAGTATGGGCGTGCTGGCACACGGGTATGGGCATGCTAGCACGCGAGTATGGGCATGCTGGCGCACTTGCAATTTTTGGCACAGGAGCTCAAAAGGGTTAGCCCCCACTGCTCTAGAACATATGTATAGTAACATTTGATTTTTTTATGAATTGATTTTTCTAAAAGTTCTCTGGGCTCATACGCTTCAGATGACCAAATGTAAAATGTTATCACAGCATTAACAGCAGAAGAATCATAATATCTTTGCAGTTCCTTCAGAATCTCACCTTATTAAATTATAGAGGTAAGCAATAACAATGATCATGATTAAGTAGTTAAGGGCCACTTTCTAAATTTTAGTACACTCAACTCTAAAAAATTCAATAGTTCCTTATATGGAATTTTGAGTTATATTGGACAGAAAAAGAGAGATATAAATATACTATAATGTAATTAAAATATTGCAGATCCCACACTACTATCATTGCTTGCAAGTCTACTAGGCAAAGAGGCAGTTAAAGAGATATGTCATTTGGACTTCGATCAGCATCAAGCTTTTATGTGTATGAAGTGACTTAATTTCTGGTAAATTACTGGGGTTGCTAATCAACATTGGTTGTGTTACTTTGATGTACATTTTCAAAGAGGATGAATTATCTGTATGTGTCTAACATTCACAACTACTTTCAGTCAAATCCCAGTGTAAAATTTATTCACATTGTAGTATGAATATTCTGCACATTTTTAAAGCTGAAAAGAATTATGCATGGTATTAGAATTCTTGTCCCATGTTCTATAGTTTTTTCCTAATACGGGTATTCTTTAATTTACAACCACAATTTAACAACTTATGTTGTTAAGTAAGACATTTGTTAAGTGAGTTTTGCTCCATTTTATGAACTATCTTAGCACAGTTGTTAAATGAATCACCACAGTTGATAAGTTAGTAACATAGTTGTTCAATGAATCTTGCTTTCCCATTGGTTTTGCTTATCAAAAAATTGCAAAATTAATACCATGACCTTGGCATCTAAATTTTGATCAAGTGGTCATGGTGATTCTACAAAATTTGTAAATAAGTCACTTTTTTCAGTGCCGTTGTAACTTTGAATGGTTACTAAATGAACTGCTGTAAATCAAGGACTATCTGTATTTTGAAATTGCAGTCTCTGAGTAATTTATATCTATGAGGTAATATATCAACAGTGAATCATGATATGGTATCATGAGGCATTCTGCAAAGTTTAATGCAGTGGTTCCCAACTTTTTCAATCCACCGCCCCCTTGGTGCTACAAACTCATCCTCGGTGCTCCCCACCCAGGGGTGGGATTCAAATTTTTGTGGGTATGGCCTAATTTGAGGGGGTGACTTGCTGATCACGTGACTGGGTGGGCGTGGATTGCTGGTCATGTGACTGGGTGGTGTGGCTTGCTGGTCACGTGACTGAGTGGCATGGCTTGCTGGCTGGGCATGGCTTGCTGGTCACATGACCGTGTAGGTGTAGTGTGGTGGTTATGTGACTGGATGGGCGTGGCCAGGTGACTGGCAAATTCACTTAGTGGCCGGTTGTTTAGCAAGTGTTCTAATTTATAACTGGCTTCCCCAAAGATACTTGACCTGTTTTTGGAGTTTTGACAGCCATGCACACACATACACACACACTTCCTTCTAACCATTCTAACCCTGCTGGAGCAGGTCATTGGACTAGAATCGGCAAAGCATCTCTGATTAGATTCTAGTAGTGAATAAAATCTAA